>PDUQ01000054.1:0-147343 GCA_002994785.1 Heterobasidion parviporum
AAGCTCAAGCTTCCCGACAACTTTTCAGGCATCAAACCGAGTCGCAGCATTTCATGCTCCAATGCCTCCTTCTTTTTGTTACAGAAACAGATCGATACAAGACCGATGCGGATCGGATCTCCCTGGTCCTTCCTGCATGCGGTCCGGAACGGCAGGAGTATGGGCGGAAACTTCCTCAAAACATCGGGGCAGATCCTCCCACGACCCTGGGAACGTGGAAAGACTTCAAGGAGAAGTTCGAAATCCACTTCAGAGTCTGGGAAAGTAGACAAGGCCCGCAGCGCCCTCATGACCTTCTCACAAGGTCGCATGACGGTGGACGAATACTCAATCAGTTCACACTCATTGCCGCCGACGCCGACATCGCCGATAAGGAACAAGTTCCTTACTACCAAAGAGGCTAGACCCAAGAGTCTCGACAAAATCTATGACCGGAAACTCCGCCAAAGGACACGATCCAGGATTGGGTCAACATGGCCTGTGAAATAGATGGCCGCATGAGAGCCCGCAGCGCTCAAAAGACCCTCCTCGCCAGCTCCACAACTTCAAAAGCGATTTCTAGATCGCTTCCACCTTCGCTCCACTCCCCGCTACAATTCCACCAACGCCCCTCGAAGAATGAATAACCAGTCGTCGATATGGACATCGACGCCTCGAGAAAAAGGCGTATGGTTTAACAAGCGAACCATGATGGCAAGCCTCCCTCTCATGTTATAACTGCGGAAGAAGGACATTGGACAGCTGACTGTCGTGCTCCACGCAGAGGCCTTCGGCCGACTAGAGGAAATTCGCGTCGCCAATGGGAAGAGGAGGTCGGAGAGCTCGCGAAGTGGACATGGAAGAGATGACCAGGAACCCCAACTGGGGGGAGACGGCCGACTTCATCGAGAGTTGGAGGAGGGCAGTTCTGGTCAGCACCACCGTGGGGTACCACAACCTCGTCGTTCGATGGAACCCGCGAACTCTACCGCGACCCGAGCCCCTCCGCACCATGGAGGACGCTACGTACCGCCTGACCGACGACGACTCGACCGACCCGTCGGTGATGCTGCTACCGTCCGAAGGCTCTTCAAAGAGCTAGACACGGCGAAGCCAAGCAGGTGTTGGTGGACGTAGCAGAGGGTTTTCTTTAGCCTCTCCTCTGCCAGCAAGAGAGAGAGAGACGGTCGAAGGGGTCAAATCATGTATCAACACGAGCAATGAACCATCACATCATTACTCCTATCGTTGAACGTGAGTTGACAACTCAAGGCCGAAGAGCTGGAGCTAGAGCAACGATCGACTCAGCCTGCGAAGGGATCTGGTCAACGAATCTGGGTATGGAAACAACCTCCCCAGCTATCCGTTGGACCGACCCATTCGAGTACGGAACGTCGACGACTCCATAACAAAACGGCCTCATAACTAGAGGCGTAGATGGAAATCTAACCATCACAGACCAACAAGGTCGAACGCACACGGAACGCGTTCAAATGTTATCACCAATCTGGGAGAGACGACATGCTCCTGGGACAGATTGGTTACGATACCACGATCCTTCCATTAGTGGAGGAAACGTGAAGTACGGTTCGATGGGTGCCGATCCCTATGCGAACAACCGTATGGAATTACAGGCAAAGAAGAACCAGCCGAAGGACGGCTAAACAATGGAGAAAAACACACCGAGAAAAACCTCGCTTGGTACACGATCTCTCGGACCCCAGAGGATGGCCGAGAGAAAGATGGCGCACGCTGACAAACAGCGAATTAAAACGGCATTAGTAAACCTTTGGGACAGACGCGCCCAAGGACGACAAAGATGCTCGACATACTGCCGACGTAGACGGCGTCGCAAGATAACAAGCTCAAGTTTGACCTCCCTGTTCCGGTGAACAAGGAGGAACCAGTCATTAGGAAGTCGCCCCGAACCGACAGGTCTCGCCAGTTTTGATGAAGACCTCGAAGAGGAAATTGACATCACGCACCTGAAGGATCGAGTACCGTTGCCTTATCACGAGTACCTCGACATCTTCAGCGAGCGACGGTCACAAAGACTCCCAGGACATACGATATGGGACCACGCCATCGATCTAAAACCAACCTTTGTTCCACAAGCACCCCGGATATTCCCGCTCAGCCCTGAAAAACATGACGAACTAGGAAAGTTCGTCAAAGAACATTTGGCTAGGGGAACTATCCGCCGGTCCACAGCTAACAGCGCGGCCTCCTTCTTCTTCATCAGCAAGAAGGATGGAAAACTCCGCCCTGTACAGGACTACCGCCACTTAAACGAACACACGGTTAGGAATGTTTGCCCCTACCTCTGATACAGGAACTCTTGGACGTCATTAAAGGAGCCAAGGTGTTCTCCAAACTGGACGTCCGCTGGGGTATAACAATATACGGATCAAAAGGCGACGAGTCCAAGGCGGCATTCGTAACCCCTTAGGACTTTCGAACCACAGTGATGTTCTTCGGTCTCACCAACTCCCGGCCACATTCCAAGCCATGATGAACATGATCTTCAAGATCTCATCCTCGCTAGGAAAATACGGTGTACATGGACGACATCCTCATCTTCACGGCCACGGTGGCCGAACACGTCTTGGTGATAAAACAGGTCATGAAAATCCTCGCGACAATGATCTCTACCTCAAACCGAAAATGTGAGTTCCACAAGGACAAACTCAATTATCTGGGGTACACGATCTCGGCAGACTCTGTCGCCATGGAGGACTCAAAAGTAGCTGCCATTGAGGAATGGCCCGTCCCTCGCACGTCCGAGACATTCGTTCGTTCTTGGGATTGGGAAACTTTTATCGTCGCTTCATCGAGAATTCTCCTTCATCACTCGACCTCTGCATGATCTCACCAAGAAGGATGCCAAATGGATCTGGACGGACGCCTGCCAAAAGGCGTTTGATACGCTAAAATCGGCTTTCACCAAGAAACCCGTCCTACTCTACCCGGATCCTATGCATCCTTTCCGGCTCGTCACCGACGCATCCCTCACCGCTTATGGCGCGGTTTTATTACAAGAAGGGACCGATGAAGCATGGCACCCAGTGGCTTACCTCTCCGGATCTTTCGCTCCTCCGGAGCGGAACTACGACGTTCACGATCGCGAGTTGCTCGCCATCATCAAAGCCTGGACCACTGGAAACATTACTTGGAAGGAGCCCGTCACCCGTTCGAAATCTGGACCGACCACAAAAATTTGGTCTATTTCCAGTCTGCGCGCGATCTCACTCGCGCCAAGCTCGCTGGAGCTTGTTCTTGTCACAATTCGACTTTACACTCCTTCACAAGGCTGGTTCCACCAACCATGCTGATGCTCTGTCCAGGCGGCCAGACCTTAATGAGGGGGTGGAAAATGACAACAAGGCGCAGACTCTCCTACCGTCCAAACTTTTCGCCGACTCAGAGGAAACACTAGTGGATGTGCGCGTTCGATCCACGGAATTACAGTCCTCAAACCTCCTCACGCTCATTCGACACTCTCGCTCGGAGCAGGACACGGTAGTAAAAGCGGCAGTACAAGCAATTTTAGGAAAAATACCCGCACCTTGGCAACGCCTTGAACAAATGGACACACGAAGAAGGAACTATCCGACGAAACGGACATCTGTGTACCAAAGGATGACACCATACGAAGAGCAATCGTCAAAACCCACCATGATTCCATAGCAGTCGGACACCCAGGACGGTCGAAGACATTGGAACTGGTGCGACGAAACTATTGGTGGCAGGGAATAACAAAGTTCGTCCACGACTACGTGGATGGTTGTGCAACTTGCCAATCTACAAAGAACTTGCCACATCGCACTCACCCGCCGATTCAACCGCTTGAAACCACGGACACACCCTGGAAGTTCATCTCCACCGACTTCGTAACCGACCTCCCAGAAAGCGGAGGGTTCGACTCGATCAATGTGGTGGTAGACCAAGGACTATCAAAAGGAATCGTCATCACTCCGTGCAAGAAAACAATCACGGCAGAAGAAACACGAGACTTTCCAAGACAACGTCTTTAAACGTTTCGGTCTCCCCGCTAAAGTGGTGTCCGATCGAGGCCCACAATTCGCGGCCACATTCACTAGGGAACTATGGAAAGGACTGGGTATTATTCCAGCGCTGAGTACCGCATACCATCCTCAAACGGATGGAGAAACCGAACGGGTAAACCAAGAGATCGAACAATTCCTACGAGTCTTCTGCAACCACCATCAGGACAACTGGGTGGAACTACTTTCTTTTGCAGAATTCGCTCATAACAGCAGACAGCATTCAGCTACAGGAAAATCACCGTTCGAAATCCTCTATGGATACAATCCACCCTACTCGGCAGACACGGTTCTGGATACCAGGTGCCCGCAGTGGTCGAACGGATAAATCGATCCAAGAAGTACAGGAAGAGCGGAATCTAGCCTGCGCATGGCTGCGCAACACGCGAAAGACAGGGATTCCCACCGAAAACTTCCCCAATGGGAAAAGGGAACCCAAGTATGGTTAGAAGGCACACATCCACACGACACATCCAAAAGCGAAACTCGCCCCACGACGCTACGGCCCCTTCAAGGTGAAGACCGAATTGGGACCTCGCTTACCGTTTGGACATCCCCAAACAATGGAGGATCCACCCCGTGTTCCACGCATCAATACTACCGAATATCACGAGACAACGGCCCATGGGAAGAACTTCCCCAAACCACCGCCAGAGATCTTGAACGAGGAAGAACACTTCGAAGTTGAAGCCGTTCTGGACTCTAAACGCCACGGTCGTGGATCAAGTACCTCGTAAGTGGGTCGGATATCCGGAAGCGGATAACTCATGGGAACCCTGGGCCCTATTGAAGGAACGGCTGATGAAGCAGTACAGGAATATCACCGAAATATCCCAATCGTCCAAAGGCCTCGGGATTACAAGTGGATGCAACAGTATAAGAGGAAAGGTCGATGGACAAGAAGACCATCGCCCTCCACATGACAGATTCCTCTAACTCATACTTCTCCCCACATCAACGCGACTCATCGCCAGACCATGCCATGTACATCGGAGGAGGAACCACCGAATCAGCCTCCTCACCATCGCGAAACTCCTCGCCAGATGTCGTTCTTGCCATTCCAAACCCGGATACCCGAAGAGTGGACCCGACAAACCAGACGACGGCCCATCGGATCTGATACCAGTACAGGAGTCCTCGTACCAGAGTCCTCATCAAGGGTTGAGGGAACTCATGACGGTCACCCTCAGGCAGATCCGACAGAAGGAAGAAAGAATCCGGGATGCAATGGAGCCAGAAACACCGGGACCAGAGCTCCTGGGCGGCAGTGAGCGAGTACTTCGACCTGCGCGATACCAAGCCCGGCTGGACATGTTGACGGAAATGTACCAGACGCAACAACGGGTAATGCACCACCTTCCGGACCCGGAGGACCCCTTACCAGTGGTGGAAGTCCTCAGCCCGGAGAATTGGAGCGACTAGGCGATGCCCTTCTGCAGCGGACCACCATTGGATCGGTAATCCAAATGGCTGTCGCTCTGGCCTTACAACGGCTAGCTAATGTCCTGGCAGGACAACCCGGTAGCGAACGAAGCGATGTTCCGCGTCGGTTGGCGAACGCCAGTGACCGAGTTAGGGTCATGGCCTACACCGAGAATCACCGCGTGCCTCTGGTACGCGCGAGGGAACACAGGGCAACATGCCCTACTCATCCATCCCCACGAATTCTCCTCTTCGTCAATCTGGAACTCGTACCAGCCCTCCTGGCCGACACCGATACAGCTCATTCCCCTTCCATTCGGGTTGAACCGTACCGGGTTGTACCATGGAACGAGGGAACCATCGGGGAAGTACCGCCTGCGAGCCATCGAGACGCCTCCGCGCAGACCGAATACGTCTGGACCACCGTACAGCGACAGGCCAGACGAAGCGGGCAAACCCGCCTCCTTTCAGCCAACATCGAACCCCGCTCCGGCGACGACACTCCCCCTCTATACCGACGGCGCGAGAGAGCAACCGCGCAAGGGGAAGGGCTGAGGGACTACAAGGGGCCACACTAGACTTCCTCGACAGGGAAATTCGTCGACTATCGACAGAAGTCGAAATCATGGAAGTACAAGAGAAAATCCGCGAACACGTCGCCGCGCTCCTCGCTCTCCATCGGAGATGGGGGAACTTCTACTTACACGAGAGCGGAACTAGACGCATGGGACGCCCTCGACCATCAATACGACGACTACGACTACGAGCCTATGCGCGAGCGACGAAGGAGAAGGGGATTTCGGCAACCCCGCTGGGGATATTAGGGTAGCAGAAGGAGAGGACCTCTGCACCCCAGGTAACGGTTACACGAACAGGACAACCACCAACGTCCACCATGACGTTAAACTGGATGTTCGTCCGAAACGACGTAAAACTACATTCGTCCGCAAAGACATTAAACTAAGACAGGAAGGAAAACCTCGAACCCGGACGACGATCCGCTCAAGTCGTTGACCTGCATGTCGTTAAACTGTGAAAAGATAAGAAGGCAGGGGAAGTACCTGTCCTGGCCTGGCAGGGCCGAAATCATATCTCATCCGTTCCTTCGGAGCAGAACGAAGGAAACACACAAGCGAACCTCTCACTGTCAAGAGGTATTCTGACAGACGAATCGGGCGTCCCGTTTGGATCCCCAGTTTTACAGGTCCCTTTCCGCATTAGGAGGACCTTGGATTCAGCAAATAACCTATGCCGCTGGCTTCTCTTGACGGGTGATGGCCGCCAAGAGACTCTCGAGATGCATATTCCGGTCGTGGCCTATCGGGTGCTATGTTGCTCCCTCGCTGTCAAGGTCTGACAGGAGTTTGGGCGTCCCTCTTTGGATCCCCAGTTTTACAGGGTCTTTTCCGCATTAGGGGACCCTCGCTGCGATGCACACAATAGTAGGAGATGCGACCTACTACGGTGTCAGTTACTGAACGAGGCACCAAAACAAGAAACCTCTCAGCCAGGACGGGCCACCGTATGGGGCTGACAGAGTCAGGCGGAGGGCTTACATCCGCAACGATGTAAAACTACGAATGGCTTGGTCCGCAATGACGATAAACTAGTTCTCGGCATTCGTCCGGAAGACGTAAAACTACCACCGACCCTCGGAGTGTGGATGCATTCCAGCAGTGCGGAATGGAGGCCCCACTGGCTTGGAACCCTGCCGACTAGGTCAAGGCGCTTCCAGATTCCATGCGCCTTACGGTAAAAGAATCTGGGGTCGACACGGTTCAATTCCGTGCGAGGGGTCTGGAGACATGGAGCGGGTTGCCAGCTATCCGACAGGACCGCGACTACTCCATGGCCGTTCAGTCTACCTTGAAGTCAGAAGCAAGAAATTCCGCTTCAAGGGCCAGTCAAGAGGCAACTGGGATAGTGCCTCGAGTACGTGGTTGTGGGACAAGTTCATGTCCACACCACACGTCCTCCATGACGTTAAACTGGGCCTGTCGGCGACTTCGAACACGAAGTCGTCGCGTCCGAGATGACGGAAAACTAGCCTGGTCCGCAATGACGATAAACTACGGTCCCCTCTGTTCTAGGGAGACGCCTTTGGAGCTGGAATTACCGCTTCCAGCTACAAGTCCGAAATGACCTTAAACTACCCTCGCCTTGGAGGCACAATCTATCGGGACTCAAGGCATAGTCGGACGATAGCGTACGTCCGAAAAGACGATTAAACTACGGCCGTCCTTCATGACGATAAACTGAGGAGACCCGTCAGTTACGGGCAAGCGTGGGTCGTGTCAAAATAGACACCTATTCTGACACCATCCCCCGCGTTTGAGCAGTGTCCAAAGATGAGAAACTCTTTGCACACTACTCCAAAAACAAGTTATCCGGTTTGATATAGCATAAACCGTCACCTTCTTCCTCGGGACGACATAACCTCTAGAGCTGTGGAAATTGGTCTATGGCCCTATGCGCATCACCGATGAATGATCCGGCGCGCAGAAAAGTCCTCACTCTAGGCCTGTTATGTTTGGGAACAGGTGTAATTTATAGGTCCGCAACGACCTAGGGATAAACTAGCAGGGCCGTCCGCAATGACGAGACAAAACTACCTATGGTCAAGGAACGACCCTAACTTCCAACATAGAGGGAATACCACACAGCGACCCCGCATTCAACCGACTCCACAGCAGTCGAGTTTCTATTTCACCACCTAATAATCTTCGCACATCATCTTCTTGACATCGCCAGTATCGTGCTGGAACAACAAAACGGGTACCAGGACGACCTGGTTTAGGCGAATCGCTATTGTGCCGGAAGCCCACCGGAGGTAGACGCGGGTTGGTACCCGCTACGAAACGAACAAATACGGGCACAGGCGGAAGATAACTTCTTCTCTAGGCCAAGCACAAACGCAGATAGGATTGTACCTACAACAAAACGTGCGGTGAAGGAAGAACACCGCAGGTGATGCGGTTTGGGACCCGCAAAGACCCTAGATCAAACAGCTCAACGGAGAAGGACAACTCCTAGGCGTTGTAAACGACGTAAGTCGGTCTTCGCCCCAGAAAACGAAGTCGTACCGGAAGACGCATCCGGACAAGACAGTCAAGAACGATTCACGATGATGGAAGAGGTGCACGCATAGGAGCGTGGTCCGTTCAGGCGACCGGACGTAGAAAGGGGGTATTGTTACGATTGGGATCTCGGGGCTCATCGGAGCATGGTCTAACCCGACATCCAGCGTACCAACACTAGGCGGCTCCTCATCGGAGCGTACAACAAGGTATTCGGCATTCCCTCAAAGCCGACTAATCCGATGGATCACCAAGCATCGGACGGGAAGTGGGACACAGGGATATACTCAGCAGAGGCAGTACTAAAGGAAGCATTCACATGTCAGGGCCGCATACGGTATATAAGGCCCATAGAATAGGCTAAAGGACTTTAGTCTATTCTCCTCGTTCTTACACAGTCTTCCTACTGTGTACCCCTTGTCCTTACTGTACCCCAATACAGTCGGACTCATCATTATCCACAAACTACTGCGTGACCTAGGGAAGAACCGCTACTCTGAGGTTACCGAACGAGCAGTTCGTAACAGTTCCCGATTTGGAAACTCAATCCAATCCTCACAATGTGTTGCTCCCAATTAGGAAATTAGACACTTGTAGATGCTTTTGACACTTTTAGACACTTTTAGACACTTTTAGACACTATTAGATATAATCCGGAGCTAATACAAGGGGGTGGTTTTCCAGATGATCCGAGGAACGGGAGTTGGTGTCCCTGTACCTGCCGTACTTGCGATCAACTGCATGAACGAGAATCCACGCCCGCGCGCTTCGCACTCGTTACTACCGCCGAGCCGCGATCTCATTGCACAGTTAATCCATGTCGGAGCTATGTATCCAAGCTCGAAACATGTCGGATGCAGGTGCCAACGAATCACAGACCTGAAACATCCTGTCCAAAATTATCGGCGCGGTGGCTCCATTACCGCTGCCGCTGTGCATCGCAGTCTCCGCACTGTGATCGCGAGACATGTCCTTAATGAACAGTATGCATCGCTCCTCGAGTCCCGTGAGCAACCGACGGCGTTAACTTGAAGCACAGTTCATGGAGAGCGCGAACACGGGTCAAGGACGAGTGGGGCAGCAAGAGAGGATGCTCGTCTGAACGCCGAGCACTCGCGACACAAGTGAAGAGTGCTTGAAGGGGCCCTCGACAACGAAGCCAACCCGTGATTGCCACAGTCGTCACCTTCCACGAGAACTGTTAACATGGATTCCAGCCATCCGTCAGGAGAGAATAGGTAAAGTCTTTGTATATTTCTGACCGACTCTTTGCAACTTACAAAACGGTGTATTTTGTGGTCAGAGACAACCAGGGCAGGCCGATACGCAACGATTCAAGTGGGTCTGCATCAGGCGACGCTTTTGACGCCCATTTGTGGAACATTGGGCCCATCTCATCGCCCACCCTCACTTGGGGGGGAATGTACGGCGGAAGACGTCGGGAGTGCGGGTACTGTGGCATCAAGCTGCTGACTGGTGAAAAAGCAGGCTTCTGCTGTGGTACGCGCGGCGCTCGAGTCCACGACGTCGCTGCGCTCCCGCCGCTTCCACCTGAATACGCAAACATCACCGAGCACCGCAACATATCGGCGCTTTCCCGCAAGTTGAACCTCATCTTCTCCTTCGCGTCGCTCGAGACGACCCATGCCTTCCCCACGCATGCCGGACACTCTATGGTGGCTGTTCAAGGCAAGGTGTACCACCGGATACGCCCTTCCCACGACAACTCGGCTGTTCGCTGGCTGCTATACGACGGCTCTATGACCAACGTTCCGAACCATCTCCCTCACGAGGCCATGGCGCGCGAATTACCCCCGGCGGTCATACATGCGTTTTGGTCAGCTCTCTGTACCACGAATCCACTCGTACATGGGCTTCAACTCCTCGCATCAATGAACCCTGCTCAGATCCCATCCGCGCAGCTAGTAATCCATGACGCGGGTCCGGCCAATGAAATTGCGGCCATTATGTCCTTCGAAAATACCACACAACGGGAGGTCCATCCTCGCCGCATTGTCATCGCGCGGACGAATGGGTGCGAGCAGTACATTTCAACGTACAGTCGCCTCTGGGAGCCGCTCAGCTACCCGTTGTTGTTCCCACATGCGACGCTCGGATGGGGGAAACGGGATGTACTCGCAGACCTCGAGGACGGCGCCGCACCGACAATGTTCGGTTCAGACACCGATCCCACTACCACGCAGATATGGCACTATCGTGCGCGGATCCTCCGCGAACCGCGGTTCGATATCTTCGGCCGCTTGACGAACGAATACATCGTTGACATGTTCAGTTGGAATCTGGAGGCTCGTCTCCACTACATCCGCCAGAACCAAGATCGCTTGCGGCATGAAGATGCAGAGCTGATGGGGGTCGACAACGTTGCGCCAGGTGAAAATGTTTACCTTCCCGCATCCTTCCTCGGCTCGGCGCGATGGGCATCGGAGCAGATTGCGAATTCCTTGGCCTTGGCAGCCACGCTGGGCTCGCCAACGTTCTTCGTCACGATGACTTGCAATGCCAATTGGCCCGAGATTGTGTCGAGACTACTCCCAGGGCAAGATTTCTCTGATAGGCCGGTCCTCGTCTGCCGTGTCTTCAAGCGCAAGCTCTCCCTCCTCCTGAAGACACTCCGATCCATGTTTCTCAATGCTGGGTCCCTGGTCTATCTCGTGTGCTCGATTGAGTTTCAGAAACGTGGCCTGCCGCATGCGCATATCCTCATAAAATATCATTCTGACTGCAGGAGTCCTCGTCACATTGATGCCATTGTGTCCGCTGAGATGCCGTCCGATCCTGTCGATCGGGAACTCGTGCAAACGTTCATGGTCCACCACCATGTACTAGATGGCACGCGTTACTCAAAATACTGTGTGCACGAGGATCGAGCGGGTCGAAGATGGTGCCGATTCAACTACCCGAAGCCCTTGCAGGCTGCGACGGTGATCGATGGCGAGGGTCGGGTCCAGTATCGGCGAAGGCATGAGGCGGACAGTTTCGTGGTCCCTCACTGCTTGCCACTCCTCAGGAAGTTCCGATGTCACATCAACTTCGAGGTTGCGAGCTCCTCCCACCTTTTCCAGTACTTATTCAAGTACATCCACAAAGGTAATTTGTGCTATCCCCCGTCCATATTGCTGTGGATTTCTGATGATCGTGTGGTCCAGGGCCTGATCGTGCTCGTTTCCGCTTTTCTTTCGAAGACAACACAGGGCCAGTTGACGAGATCAAGGAGTATTGGAATGGCCGCTACCTCTCGGCTGGGGAAGCCACATGGCGTACTCTCGGATTTCATGTCTTGCAGAAGGAGCCAGGTGTCACAGCGTTGCCTGTGCATGTTCCTGACAGTCGTCGTCACCGACAGTACTCTGCCCGTAGCCGCACCAACGACAGCTCATCTTCTTTACTGGACCGATACTTTGTGTGACCCATGGGCACATTCTTCCATCAAGGCATTCTTCGCGACTTTGATGACCTTACCTACTCCGAATACTGGACCATGTTCCGCACCGTTCGGTATGATCCGACAAGAGCATCGCATCCCATTTACTTTCTGGAGCGGGGCACCATCTTGGGCCAACCGACTATGCATGTCATCTTACGCACCCAGCTCCACAGGCATGTCACTCGCCTCCATCCGGCTCGGCCTTCGGAGGGTGAACGATTCTATCTTCGCCGGTTGTTGCAACACATGCCAGCACTGTCCTTTGATGACCTCCGTTATATCAACGGCATTCAACTGCCCACTTTTCAGGAAGCAGCCATTGCGGCGGGCCTCTTTGCAGACCAAAACGAGGCCGAGTATACAATTCGAGAGGCCATCCAGGCCCTGCACACCCCAAGGCAGCTCCGCTTTTTGTTCGTCATCCTATTGACCAACGATTCTGTCCCTTCCCCGGTGTATATCTGGTCGACTTTTCGGACCCAATTTTGTCTTGATTATGCCCTGCGACTCGGAAGCGAGGTTGGTGAAAACCATGCACTTTTGGAGATCCAGCGAAACCTAGATGAGCATGGCAAGACGCTGGGACAGTTTGGTCTGCCAGATGTCATCTCTTTCACTGCCGAAGTGGAACACGAACTGATTCGGTGGAATTCCGGTGTCGATGGTCTTACTGTGAGGGCAGCTGCTTCTCTGGCAATTCTAAATGCTGGCCAACGTGAGATCTTTGATGAAGTCATGGATGCCATACAAGGAAACAGGCCCTTGACACTCTTCATTGATGGCAAAGCTGGGCGCGGAAAGACCTTCCTCATAAATACCATCTGTGAGCACATCCGAGCCCTAGGACTCATTGTCATCCCGACGGCCACTGCAGCCTTTGCCGCTCAGCTGTATCCTGGTGGAAGGACAACCCATTCTGCCTTCAAGGTCGGTCATTTCCAGATCATGTGCTTGCATTTCACAGCACAGCTAACTCTCTGTTTGATGGGCGGTACAGGTGCCTGTCAATGAAAACAATGAATTCTTGACTTCTCCGATCAGTGCCGACAATGGCCGCGGTGAGCTGCTCCGCAGGGCATCGGTGATCATCTGGGATGAAGCACCCATGGCCAATCGGGCAGTGCTTTCCTGTGTTGAAGAAACCTTGCGGCGCTGCATGAGGAACGATGCTCCCTTCGGAGGGAAGATTGTCATACTCTTGGGTGATTTTAGGCAGACTTGCCCAGTTGTGCGTGGAGGCTCTCGTGCCCAGGTAGTGCAGGCTTCGATCCGGTCCTCTCCACTATGGAACCAGTTCACCATTCGGCGTCTATCGGTCCCCATTCGAAATGCGCAGGATCCTGAATTTGCAGAATTTGTGGATGCAATCGGTGATGGTGCTGGGCCTGAGGTCACACTGTCGATGCTTGAGGGCTGCCACACAATGCAGGACCTCATGAATTTTGCCTTCCCAGATGAGGTATTAAATGTGCCTGAGATGTGTTTTTCCCGTGCAATCCTGGCTCCAACAAATGCACAAATTGATGCTTACAACCACTCGATTGTCTCCAGGCTGCCTGGCTTGCCCCGACAATACATGGCATTGGACTCTCTCAAGGAAGTTGATGGCACCAACATGCAAACTGCCTCGCCAGATGACATGCTCGACTGGGCTGCTTCACATTCTATCCCCGGCCTTCCTGCTCACCGCGTAACACTGAAGAGAGGAGTTGTGGCACGCTTGATGCGCAACCTTTCAATTGACCAGGCCCTCGTCAAAAATGCTCGCTTGGCTGTAGTGGATGTTGGTAACAGTTTTGTGACTTGCCGTCTTCTTCGTCCATCTTTGGATGTGGGGCCAGTGCCTGCATATCTTGATCCTGAGGCCATTGCCATCCCTCGGATCATGTTCCATCAAAATCTTCACTCGGGACATACTCTGGTCAGAAGGCAGTTTCCACTTGCACCTGCATATGGCACCACCTTCAATAGTTGTCAAGGCTTAACTCTCGACAAGGTCGCGGTGGACCTGACTTCTCCGGTTTTCTCTCATGGACAATTGTACACTGCACTCTCGCGGATCAGGCATAGAAATGATGCAATAGTGCGGGTAGATAATGTAGAAAAGAAGACATTCAATGTAACTTACACCGAGATCTTAGTTTAAGCATTGTTGATCCCAGATTTTTCTAAAATGTGTGGTTGCAACACCGGAGCGAAGCTCCGGTGGGTCTTGTAGCAAGTATAATTATCATTCAGTGCATAGAGGACATAATCAACATTAGTGGCTGTCGACATTCTAGTACAGCAACGAACCATACCGTCTGACCAAACCAACGATAACAAAAAGCTATGATCAAAGAGACTAAAACCACTTCTTTCATACCGATACTCACAGAACAAATTAATCTGTTTAGATTGTCTCGCCCAACGACCGCCTAGAGTACCTCCTCTTCTTTCCGGATTTAGATGACTTACGACCCTTACCATCTTGCTCATTGTCGTCCGTGTGCTTCGACCCTGAGTCTCTCTGGTCGCCCGTGGTTTCGTCCTTGTCTTGCGTGCGTGTCACATTCACAGGCATCTTCTCAGTCATACCTTGTGAACCAGATGCTACGGGAGGATCCTCTCCCTGGTCTTGAGCGAAGGAGACCCTCCGATTCGACATCGAAGGCGTCATCTTAGGCATCATTCGGTCTATGAACTTCTTGTTCCTCGCCGGCAGTGGAATACGGGAACTTGGCAGGACCGCTTCGCCTTCTGATGGCCGCACGAGTCGCCTCCGTTTCTGCTCCGGCGGATCCAAGGCTCCTTCGCCTCCGCTCTTGGTGGATTTGTGCTTCGAAGAGTGCTCGTTCGATCGAGTATCTTGGTTGGCCGAGGCAAGTCCTGGTGAAGGGGCCGGCAAATGTCGAGTGATCCTCTGGCTCTGGGGGTCTCCTTCGACGCGCACATGTACGTTGAGCGTTGCACTTGCGCCCGTGCGAGGTACATTGCTCCCAGGAGATACTTTACCTTTTCCCGGATGTCCTGAAGCATGTCCAGTGCCCTTGGCGTGCGATCCACTTACAGACTGAGAGCGTTTCGCTGTTGTCCAAGTGGTGTCGTGTGAAGCCATCTCTCTAGCGTCAATAGCACGAGAATTGGCTGGTACCGAGTCACGTCCAAGAGATCCTGAGGGACGACGAGAGTCCTTGTTCTTGGATCCAGCCGGAGGAGAACGGTGTCTTACTGTCGTCCAAGCCGAGTTTTCCTGAGCGACCGTCTTGTTCTGTATGAGTATGCCGCTACCAGCTGTCAGTTTCCCAGATTGAGTGAGTTCCTGTTGAAATGGTCCTGCTACGTCAGCCCTGTTCCGCGCATTGGTCTGGATGGCCGTTGGAATCTTCGTCGGTATACCACGACGTGTCTGGCCGGATGTACCGATTGGGGCCTTCCCGGATGTGACTGACTTCCCCGCTGCCGCCACTTGGCTGTACAAGGGTACTTCGGTGGGCTCGACCGGAGCAGGTACGGCAAGACCGATAGCCTCGGCGGATTCGATGGTTCCAGCGGGTGCGGCGGCAACGACGGATGGAGTAGCCGGGACGACGGATGGAGCAGCCGGGACGACGGATGGAGCAGCCGGGACGACGGATGGAGCAGAGAGGGATACGGTCATGGACGAGTGAGAAGGCTCGCTAGGCTGGCCTGATCCTTCCGGGTTTGAGCCCGGTACAAGATCTAGTGTTTCTTCAGCATCTAAGGCATCAGAAATGGAATGGCCGGTTCGGGGTTGTTTCTTCTTTTCGCGGTCGGAAGCGCGCTTACTCCTGTCGGACTCCGTCGGGCCATCATCCTGCTCTGTCCTTGCGTGTATATGATTGGGAATGTCCACGGCATCTTCAAGCGTTTCTGATACCGCTACATTTCCCTCCTCCTGCCCTCCGCCTGATTGCATCTTGTCCTTTGATGTCGGCGGCGGGGCCTTAGAGTAGAATTTCGGCGGAACCACTGCCTTGACCCACGAAAGATAGATTTCGTGCATTTTCGCCAGCGACATCATTGCTTGATATTCATCGATTTTGAAGATGAGAGCGACCGCGACTGCATAATGCTGCAGTTTCGCCTTGCTGAGTTTCTCCCCTGCGTTTAGGAGAACGAAATGCGGTAGGGCATGGGAGCGAAGAACCGGCAATGTATCGAATGGGTAACTATGGGATGACCACTTTGATCCGGCAGCGGGAAGCTTCATCTTTGATGTATTGTCTTGAGTGGCGGGGGTTTCTGTCTCAGTTGTAGGAAGGCCTCCGTCGGTTTGAGTACCGATATCTACATATGAACGATGAGTGTTTGAGGATGGGGAGTCTTTATTAATAATAGATTTGTCTTTTTGCGCAGATACGTGAGGCTGGGGATCAGGAGGACTGAGATACGATGCAGCGACGTTGGAATCGGCTGCAGGATGATTGACCCTGAAAGCGGCATACGGTGAGGGGTCAGTCTCGAGTGCAGTGAAATCACCATCCAAGGTGGGAGGTATGGGGTTTAATTTGAAGGAGCTATGATGAGCCATGGGAGTGGTCGGCGGTACGGGGACATTATCTCGGTTAAACCGAAATATAGTAGTGATCTCTTTCCTAAGGGGAACGAGGCGATATTCAAAGACGTCCTCCTCGCCATAGAGCTAGAGCACAAGATCAGCAACAAGGATCACGAGCATGATGAAGCAGGGCTTACCGACATGATGTCCGGGGGGTCGTCGGATGGTGATAACACGAGAGCCTCTCTGCGGGCGTCAAAGGCATCGATGATCTTCAATGAAGGCATCAAGAGGAACATCTTCTGATCAAAGTTCCAATGCCAATCCCTACGGACTAACAACCAAGTAGAACCAATCAGAAAAAGGAAGCACAGGGCAAAAGAAGACTCATCTGCTCACTTCTAACAATGTTTCTGGGCTCGTCAACGTGGAGACTTTTATACTTTTGCCCCAGAGCCCATTCACACCTCGTGAGCTATAAAGCAATCAATCGCAAATCATACCCGCAACAGGGATTCACTCGCCAATTTAGGGTGGCTGTTCCAGGCTTGGGGAAGCAAATGAGCGTTTTCAACTCCTGTCTCCGTCGCCAGGTCACGGGTGAGCAGACACTGTCCACCGTTTGGATCTAAATCGCTCACATCCTTCTTGCTGATGGCGCTCGTAGATACGCCAAGGGGGCGCCTATATGTGAAATGCAGTAATCTAGACGGGGGCTCGTCCTCGTTCGGAGACCTGTCGCCAGGACTGTATGGAGGGTCATCGTCCGCCCCCTCCACTTCTTCGTCCGACTCAGCGGCATATTCCTCTTGCGAAATGTCCAGTGGAGGTACGTTCGTAGTTATCTCGTAGGGATCCTCCCCTTCCTCTTCACTCAGGGGGATAAGAGGGCTTGATTCGCGATTTTTGATTTCATGGCTGGGGCTATGTGTTCTCGCCGTTTCGAAGTCGTTGTTGAATCCGGTGTCGGCCAAGCCCGGATCGGAAGCCACACTTATGGGCGCAAGGGCAGGAGTACGAGTAGATGACTGAACAGAAGGGGTCGTGGACATGATTTGCGAGATAGTCAAGTTGGGAGGAGGCGAAGGGAAGGATTGGGGAGCAAGCTGATTGAGAGGCAGAGGCAGAGGTACCACAATTTATACTGTCGCAATGTTTGCCACCTTGCCACAGACAGACGAGGCGTGTGATTCAACGTCGTGCCGAACCGAAAGCCACATCGTGGACAAGGGCTTATTCTAAGGGATCGGCACATGAGGAAAGTAGCTCCAGAGCTCAACAAAGCAATCTTACCTGTATGCCACAACGCATGGGTCCATGCCTATGGCAGTCGAGTTACAAAGAGAGGAAGCAGAGGCGCAGTGATCAAATGAAGTAGCACCCAGTGACGATTTTACACCGAGTTGACTGACGAGCAAGCGTAGATGGTACAATTCGGTCACAAAGAATACACATTGCAGTCCAGCAAAGATACAGTCATAGTTGTGTGTGCGTTGGGGATACGCTACATTGTTGAAATCATTCTTCGAGCCGGCTCCAGACGATAGCTCTTTACCTGTTCATCGTCAGTGAAACAAGATATCCACCCGCCCGATGACAGAGCCTCCCGTTGACACTCCCTGACCCACCGTTTCGAGGCTTTGATTACGCGGCGGAGCTGTTCCTTCTCATATTCCACGTCCACCTCGGTATCCCACCCAGAATCCCCTACAATCAAAACGTCCGATCCACATAGAGAGACACGCGAGAGGGAGGTGGCATATTGAACTGCATTCCGCTGCGGGCACGCCGCGTCGATCACTTCACCAGTCGCTCTGCATCGCTTCTTCGGACGGCTAGCACGCTGTGATGCAGAATTCGGTTGACCGGGCCTAATAAGACCAGAGCGCGGTCTCGAATCATTTATTCGAGGTGAAGTCACAAATGTCGCAGGGTGAGCGTTGTCGTTCCATGTGCAATATGTTGCATATACCACTAGCTTCACGCGTTCGGCCTTTTCCTTGGAGACTCCATAGATACGAGCAATGATAGGATTGATCTTGAAAGATGTAGAGAAGATTGATTCAATTTTTCTACCAGCATCGCATACCACGAAGTGAGGCTTGACTCTTGAGAAAATGGGCGGCAGAGTGTCGAATGGATGCGAATAGACAAAGATGTCTGAGGATTCCTCGCCTTCCGGAACATCTTCAGATTTGTTGCGACGGGAGATGGAAGGAACATCGGGGAATAGCGGCACCAGACGGTATTCAAAAGTCTCCACACCATCGTATATCTGAGAAAGAGTCAAGCTCTACACAGCGCAGCGGAATTCGGAAACGCACATCCTCGATCGATGGAATATTGCCGTCCCGGAGGGGAAACTTGACCCAACGATCCCACAGCTTGTCGATTATATCAGTTGAGGGCATTAAGGCCCACCTGCCAGATTCAAACAAATCGCGCCAATCATGACGGACTGGAGACTGTCAGAGCAAGGAAATACCGCAGAGAAGAAGACGCACGCGATATCGTGTTCGAGTCTTGATCCATCTGGATGGTGTCGTATTTCATGCCCCATGCCCATTCGAGACGCGATAGCTTGATAGATTGGCTGAGATTAACTTAGACGCAAGAGACGTCTCACGAAGACGACTGACCATGGGATGATTGCTCCAGTGGCGTTCATGAAAGACATGGCAGAGATGAACCGGAGACACAGTCGCCGAGTCTCCTGTTACCAGGCATTTCTCTGTTGCTTCAAGGTCAGCTGGAACAGGGTTGCTTGATCTGGCTCTACGCCGTTTTTTGTCTAGAAAGAATGAGCACTTCACGCATGAACGGAGATAGAGACATACTTGGAGAAGATTTGGATTCGATATTCTTAGAAATGCTGGCAGCCATTGAGAAGAACCTTGAGAAGAGGAGATGAGGACAGTGAACTACACTGAAACTTGATGGCGAAGTCAAGTTGAACATCTCAGTCGCAGTGTCACGCGCTCGTATAGGACCACGTGCGCGCGTGACCGACGTGTTCAATTCGCACATCTGTCCAGACCTTCGCGCAGAAAATGGATACACAGTGCCTATGCCGAGTCATGTGCTTATGCCGAGTCATTACAGTGATAACGAGATTGATTCAGACATAAGTAAACAACATGATTCGATACTCTCATTTTCACTAGCGAACTCGGCCCTCTTTCACAAACCTAGCTACTTCCGCATACTCTTCACCGTCGAGAAGGACCACGCGTAATAAGGAGAGATGCTGAGAAGCGCCATCGCCGAGAGTCTCCTCGACCGCGGAAATTAATGTAAAGTACGGCAGGGATAGCAGGGTCACCAAAGCCTGGCAAATGCGATCAGGGGACGTGGTTCAGGATGTGACTGATAGCGGCTTACAAAACCGCAGTTGTGATAGCGCGCAGGTTTCCCCGTGCCCAAGCATGGATCATTCGCCATCGCGGGATGTGCAGCCCCAACGATACGGCCACAAATAACATACGTGATCAATTCGAACCAGGACCAAAAATGAACGGGTAGCACGACTGCAGCACGCCTATGGTCACGGAGGCCTCCAGCCACAAAACGCTCTGCCCTCAGCTGAGCGCAGTGGCAAAGCTCAAGAAAGAAACGTTTCTTCTCCCGGACACAAGGGGATATGTGAGCAATGGCCGTCGGCTTGAACTGGAATTTCAACCATTACCCAACACTGTCCGCATTCTTCACCTATAGCCATACCATGTCTTCCCATTTTGCCAATCCATCAGCCAGTTCGGCTAGGCGACATTCCCATGGACCGCGCCCATCGATGTTTTCGCCGGTGCTGGCGCACTGGATGCCACAGCACATGCAATGCTACGCTTGGTCCTTTGTGACATTCTGGACACTTCCCGGTAGCGAAGGCGATGCTGAACGCTCTATTTGTAGAACGCGCCGGCGCCACTTAAATCGTCAAGGCGGGCGGCTACTTCATCCCGCATATGCAACGGCACATGGGCCATTCTAAGATGCCGCATAGGGCTCGTTTCCAGGAGATGATGCCGACCCCAGAGAACAGCATGTTCAAGGCAGAGCTCACCGTACAGGGTGCGTAACTCGTCCCACTCGTCTCTATGCCTATATCGAAATTATCTTCATGGAACCATAGACTAGAGAGCCCTGGCTGCTCGATTGCAAGCTGCGAGACTCTTCACGGAATATCGAGCCATCATACATGACAACGCACGAGCCCCAGATCTCGTGGCGCAAGTCAATGAGACCGATACCTCCACGGCTGTACCTGCTATCTCTAAAGAGGCAGAGGCGGCCAGCAAGGCTGAACAAGCAATCTCACATCGATACGCCCACCAAAGGCCCATCGGAATACCTAGAGCAACTGTGAGGGCTATATACTCAAACAAAGACTAGAAGGAATCAAGAATCTCCGTCTGCGAGGGTGAATACGCGAACGAGAACACTCTTTATGGTCTGGAAACGCTCACCAGGCATTAGATGTGGCCACAGAATACCAGAGCCGAGGCTAGACAAAACCATACCCCTGCGACTAGTGCGAGTAAGCACACACACCTCAAGAAGCATCCGGTAAGCGTGCGTGGGACGACCCTTTGCGAGCAACGAAGCGCTCTTTCGACCAGGGGCCCTCGACATTCGCAAGACTAATGCCAGGAAGAAGGTGTATAGAGTTGTCTGAAAACATGGGGAAGAGGAAGGGTGTGGAGGATAATCAATGAACGGTGAGTGCAATGGATAGGGACCTGAATGCTGCTTTTGACTTACTCGAGCGCTCCTTGCCTTTGATCATGCAGATCATACCCTCTGCTCTTGCTTTATTTTTCGGTCATAACATCACCGCTACTGTGCGCTTGCTTTGCAATGTGCATCCGAATGGACCCGAAGGTAAGGGAAAGCCAAAATCCAAGTTAGATTCGGCGACTTGAACGCATGGTCGCTTTTGATGTTCTGTTCAAGTAGGGATAGCCAGTGACAGGCATAGAATGAGTGAGAGAAAATCCTGTGTATGCGAGACGTCGAATGCATAGAGCAGAACATTGAGGGATTTTGATTGTGCGCACGCCGGATGTTGTGGGAGCGTTGTGGGTGAAGTAACGGTCAAGCGGAGCCGAGCAGTGGACTTGAACGCCACCGGGCATCTCAACGCCGCACGCACCCCTCTCATCCCCTTTTCCTTTTCTCCAAGCTATAGCGTTTTATTTCAAGCTTGTCGATTTTTTATCTATCTTCCCTCTGTTTTCTCCCTTCCACGGATGCTGCTAGAATGGCACGCGACGAACCGGACCAATGATGGATCGCCGCGAGCATCTCATGCGCTGCGAGCACCTCCCCGAGTCCGATATGAAGGCCCTTTGCGACTGCGACTGCGCCTTGCTGGAGGAATCTAACACATAGCCCATTGCGAGCCCATTAAAGATATGCGAGAATATCTGTGGCGATCCTGGGACTTCTTCGAGCTTCTCAGGGAGCACGGTCGCGCGGCGCGTGCACGAGACCAGCTACATCTTGATGGCACGTAACTCGTTCTCTTTCTTGCTTGGGATTGTTTATTGAGTGTTTCATTCTCGGATGGAATGCTCTTCGGCTGTCTTGTTCGTGGTTTCTCTGGGCGATGTCGGCGTGTAGGGTGATACGGTGGACTGGGGACATTTCAGTCTTGAGACCGTCTAGCACTCAAATCCAGGCGAGCTTCGCCGTCCATGCATCCTTGTATTTACACCACTCGTATCCTTGCCATTCTGCGCGGCATCACGAGAGTAGGGAGATTTCACAGGCGTATGGTCTCTACGGGAACTTCGGGAAGTATGCGACCTTTTGTCCTGGTGGTCTCTCCCCGCGCCCCTTCGCTCACATTAAATGTAGGAGTTTTCAACAAAAATACAGTAGCGTCGTGATCATGCCTGATGTGGATCGTCACGAATGTCGCCGACCGTGCCATACTCCCGTTTTGTAGACTGATGCGGTCCGATCCAGTCGAGGTCGAGAACTGCGTCAGCCCCGTGGCGCCAGCTAGCTCTTCGTCGGCGCCGTCATGCGCAAAGTCCTCCCCTTACCATCTTTCACATGCCCTTTGCACGCGCGGGCCACAGTTCAACCACGTTTGCTCGCTTATGATTATCGTATGTGTGTACCAGTTCGTGAAAGAAGGGACTGTATATGTTTGATAAGCAGCTCGGGACGGTGTGTTCCTCGCCAAATCACTGCTCCTATAACACAGAATATAGTCACTATTTCATCCATGTTGCACAGAAGAGAATTCGTTCGCTGCTTCGGCTCATCACATCGCAGAGACCGTGATTTCCGTCCAGAGGAATTATTTTCACGATAATATACGCATTTGAGCCGGCTCTTCACGGTAACTCCTTGCCTGTTCGTCGTCGATAACACAAGCTATCCACCCACCAGATGATTGAGCCTCCTGTTCAGATTCCTGGACCCATCGTTTCGAGGCTTTGATTGCGCGGCGGAGCCGTGTTTTCTCATGTTCTCTATTCGCCTCACTATCATAATCTTCTAGGATCGAGTCCGGTCTGCGACGAGAGGTACGCGAGAGCGAGGCAGCATATCCGACGTCGATCCACCACTGCTGACGCACGGTGATGCTGACTTCACAAGTCTCCCTGACTCGCCCCTCCGACCGGCCAGCCCCTTGAGATGCAGAACTTGGTTGGCCGGGCCCAATAAGGCCAGAACGCGACCGCGACTCAGTCCTTCGAGGGGACGTCACAAAGGTCGCAGGATGAACATGGTGATTCCATGTGCAATACGTTTGATACACCACGAGGATGGCAAAGTTGGCCTTGTCGTGCGAGACTCCATAGATACGGGCCAGGAGCGAGGTAGTTGTGTCCAATTGGGGGAACATCGACACGAGATTCCTGCCAACATACCACGAAGTGGGGTTTGACTTTTGAGAAAATCGGCGGCAGAATATCAAATGAATATGAGTAGATGGAGGTGCCTGTGGTTCCATCGTTCCTGTCCACAATTTTGTTGCCGCGGGAAACGGAAGGAACGTCGGGGTATAGTGGCACAAGACGATATTCGAAAGTTTCCGCACCGTCGTATATCTAAGGAACATGTCAAGCTCAATATAGCAATGCGGAATTCGGAAACGCACATCCTCAATCGAGGGAACGTTGCCCTTGCTAATGAGGAACCTGTCCCAGCGGTCCCACAGCTTGTCAATTATATCCATCGAGGGCATCATAGCCCAGCGACAAGATTCAGATAATGCTCGCCAATCATGACGAACTGGAGGCTGTTAGGACAAGAAGTTTTTGTTGAGGAAGAGTGCGCACGCGATATGGTGTTGGAGTCTGTATCTATCTGAATGGTATCATATTTCATTCCCCACGCCCATTCAAGACACGATAACTTGACGGGTGGGCTGATATCAGCTTAGGTGCAGGAGATGCATATTGCGAAGCCGACTGACCATAGGATGATTGCTCCAGTGGCGCTCATGAAAGACATGGCAGAGATGAACCGGAGACTCAGTTGCCGGGTCTCCTGTTACGAGGCATCTCTCCATGTTTTGAGCTTCAGGTAGAAGAGCGTTTTCCAATTGGGCTGTAGGCTGTTTGGTGTCTAGAAAGGATGAGCACCTTGCGTTGGCAGCTCGAGAAGCGACCGACATACTTGGGAAACCACTTCTAAGGAAAAGAGATGAGGACACCGCAGCTCAAGCATCGGACAGTTGAACGGCGTACTCGTGCGCATCACGTGCATTCAGCCTCGGGGTGAATTTATGGTCGTCGATGATGCAGAAGCATATTTACCATCGCGAGGACTTTTTGACGAAATACCAGGGAAGAGCGGGTGCTAGTGAGCTGAGCGGTCACTTTTCCAGGCTGGATAGTGTACCACGAAGAAATAGAGATCGCATGGTGAAGATTTAGACAGATATTACACACCACAAACTATTCAATGTTCTATGTGCAAGGGACACATGATCGTGAGCTAGCATCAAGACGCATGAAGTTCGACGAGAGTAACAGGAAGAAATGCAGCCTTGATGATTCCACCGTCTCGGGGAGTTCTGTAGACCTGACGGGAGGAGTCCTGAGATGTGACACGTAGCAATAGCTGTTCAGATCAGTGAGAGGAGCCAAGGTCGCGATAAAGAACGGCGGGCAGCCGACTCAAGAGCGCAGGTGTGATGGGTAGTGTCTCGAACCGAGCAACGTACGAAAAATCGCGAAGAACATATCAGCCCACAGCATCATCGCCCAATTCTCTGACCAAGACGGCACCCAGTAGAGACATGTTTCCCCGACAAACGAGTCTGATAGTCTTCGTGCACGAAGCCTGAAGGAGGAAGATGGAACGCAGGTTGCAGATAGGTGCAGACCTGGCAAATGCCCGGCCGGGACCCGGCCCGGCAAGAGCTGGCTCTTCTCATCGCACACCACGATGACAAAAAATCTCTCCACTTTCTCTCTGACTTCGACCATGCACAAAGGCGGATTCAAAAGGGTAGAAGTGATGTGTTGGAATGCTATTGTAAAAGCTGGAATGCACGCAAGTAAGTAAATTATCCACCATCTGATTCCCCATATTGCGGGGACTCGTAAAAACTGACACAGAGGATCGACTTTGGATCGATTTGGGAGTCGACATCGACGTCCGCTTTCCTGAGAGGGCGGTCTATGGCGAGAAAGAGAGGTTCATCGAGGGAGGAGACCGATCAAGGCGGGTGAGCGGGGTGGACGGCAGAATGATGACTACACAAAAAACACTGACCTCTTTCTCCACCTTCAGATGACTCCATCCGCTCCCCCATCCATCGCATACGCGTAGACATCATCCATTAGGGCCATCCATGGAACGTTCGCTTGTGCGCGAGCAGCGCGTCCGGCCGGCTGAACGTCTCGTCGTTCTCGCACTCATCGCATGTCAATGACGCCCGGACGTGCACGCTCGCAGTCTTCCAGTGTCGCTTCAACTCGTGAACTCGCCCAAAGCCACTCTCACAGTGGTGACAGTTCCAGAACGAGCTCAGGTATGGCGTCTGCCGCTTGTCTACCCTGGGTGCCTGCAAGATGGCCTTTCGGCGGGTCTGCCCTCGGCCTGCTGCCTTTACAGACTCCGGAATAAGTCCACTCGCAGGAGCATCCCTGCGGGCGGACGTTCTTGATGTGAAGTTAAGTTGGGAGAGGGTATTGCCCTCGAAGCCTTCGTCGTCACCCCCTACACCCGCGACAGCGCCTTCTGTCCGCCTTCGTCGCTGCTCGTAGGGTGCATACCTCGCCATCGTCCTGCCGCCGGTAGTCCCCCTTGACATTTCTGGTCTGGCTATAGGCTGCCCCATCATTTGTACAGCTCCGTACTGAGGCCGTGCAACATTGCATGACGAGTAGCATGTACTCGCTAGCCATTCTTGACCTGACGGACGGTTTTGAACAAAGAATACATGAAAGAAGGGAATGGCTCACCCCATATGGGGCCATTTGCCATTGACACGCCCTGATAGTAGCTTCCTCCAGCATGCAGCATTGACTGGGAAGAGTCGAGGCCGCCGTTGGCGACGTACCACGGCCCGGCCATGCCGTTGCCGGGCAGAGGGTGGACTGGTGCCCACTCCGGCGCGGAGCAGTGCTAGATGATGCAGGTGAGTATCACGGTAACGATATGTTAGCGGAATGTAAGCGTACAATCGGTTCATGTTGATGAGCCACAGTGTGTCGCACCGGATTATCCACAGCAAGGATTGAGAGTCGGCATGAGACGCTTTGACGTCGGGAAAGCCCATCTTGATTTGCTGTTGTGCTGCAAGGAGAGCCCTCTTCCAGTTTTGAGGGTCGTACGACAGGTGGTTTGGGTAGGGCATGGGTGTAAATATTTTGAGGTCAATGGACGGGGTGAGAGTCGTGCTTCTGTTTCAAATCCCTTGTTTTACTTATAAGCGAGCCGTCCAAGGGAATGGAAAACGCGTCTGCTCGTTGCGCCTTCTTTCAAGACTTGACTTGAGACTCCATTCTCGCTTCGGGACTGGGCGTCTGAATTAGGTGAGTGGCGGGAGCAGCCTTCGGATTGTGCTTCATCTCCTCTTCCAGTTTTCAACTCAGAGCCGAACCAAACTTAAGTTTTGCCCTCATTCGCGAAGCCTCGTGTCCCTCGCCGCCTCCCACGCAAAACGGGCAGAATACAGCTTACGAGAGGGGCAGTGGATCGTCTGGTGTGTGGCATCCGCATCCGAAGCTCGTCCTTGCGACAGCCTGTCCTGCCTCGTCTGATTGGTGACTGATGGATGGCGCATCTGACGGCATCGATATCTCAGGACTGAATGCAACCCCAGAGGAGCCACTCTCCTGGCCATTCTCGCTTCATTTTGGGGGCGATGCGCAACCCCGAAAATTGGCGTTTTCCCCGGCACCGTCGTCTTTTAGTGTGTGAACAGGTCATGCTTCTGAGCCGGTGCGCCCTAGGACCCCTGAAAATAGGGGGGAGGCCGGGTGGAAATTTCTTAAAAGCCGGCCAAAATGTACGGATAGAAAGTTCCAAAATCGGCGAAATTTGTCCGGAAAAAACCAGGCCTAGCCAAATTTTGAGTCAAAATGTTCGGATTGAACTGCCAGGCCTCCAAAACCACATTTTATGGCCGGATTAGCCAGTTCCGGCCTTGTAAGCCCTCAAAATTGTCCGGATCACATAGTTCAGGCCTGTTTTGATGCTCAGAAAGGCCAGAAAGCATTTATTAAGCCGTTGGCCATCAGAATCAAACACATAGAGCACATGAGATATTAAAAAGATGTTACAGAGTTTAATCCATTATGTCTTGTACTGTAGGCTGCTCGGGTGGAGATTTGCTGAACAAGGATGTCGGTTTCGGGAGAATGAGGGCTGAAGATTGTGTGGGCAAGTTGACATTGAGAAAATCCACAATCGAGAGATGACGATCCGGCAGTAGTTTGAGAAATTCCAAAGGAATGAGAATGTGAACATTGTGTAGAGCTTCCGAGTGAGTAGTGTCGAGGTCAATGACTTCGCTGTCCGACATTGTGTGCAGGATTTCTGTTGGATGTGCGCGCGCGACTTCAAGAGCACAAATTTCCATTTCAGCTGACAGCTTAGAGAGCTGAAACACGAGCACACAAAAGTAGTAAAGAAGTACATAAGCGGGATTTGAACCCATGAACCCGTCACAAATTGCCTTACTACCTACTACACGACCTGCCACTACACCATCCCAGCTTGAATTGATCGGACCCCGTTCAGGCCTATCAGCCTGGCACCGCGATTAGCAGGACGCACACACAGGCCTCGCCCGCTGCGCAGGGCAAATTTTGTACGGACGCACCCGGCCTAAGGGGTCAAAAAGGTCCAAAATTTTCCGGATCGGCCACCAGGCCTCCCCCCCTATTTTCAGGGGTTCTTGCGCCCTCTCCCCTATTGTATCATTCGAGACACATTTGACGACAAATTCGTCTCGGTCTCCCGGCATTGCCGAGGCCATGCACGGCGTGCTGCTCCCTTCGATCTTTGTGCTCTAATTATCAGTGATGGCTTGTGCGTGGTATTCATCTCGTCGTTCCACACAAATGAAATAGACCGTACCCAGGGCTTCCGGCTTGGTTCCAATCTTCGTTAGCCTATAGTCTGGCTGAATTGTCCACGCGAGCTTTTAGCCTTGTCGATAGGCACACGCATGAGTTATTTGAGAAATTTAAATCAAAGATCGAGATGTATTCATGGTTGCGTAATCTTTGTTGTAGGCAAAGGATGGATGGGAAAATTCAAGGAATTTTGCATCACTCTTGAGGACAATAAACAAGCATTGACTGGCCACGGTAATCTTCTGCTTCTCACATATCATAGCAAGTCCATAATTATCATTCAGTGCATAGAGGACATAATCAACATGAGTGGCTCTCGACATTCTAGTACAGCGACGAGCCATACCGTCTGACCAAATCAACGATAATAAAAAACTACATGCCTATGATCAAAGAGACTAAAACCGATCCTTTCGCGCCGATACTCACACGATGAACCGATCTGTTTAGATTGTCTCGCCCAACGACCGCCTAGAGTACCTCCTCTTCTTCCCGGATTTAGATGACCTACGACCCTTACCGTCTTGCTCATTGTCGTCCGTGTGCTTCGACCCTGAGTCTCTCGGGTCGCCCGTGGTTTCATCCTTGTCTTGCGTGCGTGTCACCTTCACAGGCATCCTCTTAGTCATACCTTGTGAACCAGATGCTACGGGAGGATCCTCTCCCTGGTCTTGAGCGAAGGAGACCCTCCGATTCGACATCGAAGGCGTCATCTTAGGCTTCATCCGGTCTATGAACTTCTTGCTCTTCGCCGGCAGTGGAATACGGGAACTTGGCAGGGCCGCTTCACCTTCTGATGGCCGCGCGACTCGCCTCCGTTTCTGCACCGGCGGATCCTCCAAGGCTCCATCGCCTCCGCTTTTGCCATGTCTGTGGTTTGATGGGTAGCCCGTCGTCTGTGTGTCTTGGTCGGCAGAAGAAAGTCCTAGTGAAGAGGCCGGCAAAGGTCGGGTGATGGTTTGGTGCTGGGAGTCTCCTTCATCGCGTACAGGTATGTTGAGCGTTGCACTTGCGCCTGCGTGAGGAACATTGGCCCGAGGAGATACTTTACCTTTACCCGGATATCCTGAAGCATGTTCAGTGCCCTTGCCGAGCGATTCACTTACAGCCTGAGAGTGATTCACTGTTGTCAAAGTGTTGTCGTGTGAAGCCGTTGGGCCGGCGCCAAGGGCACGAGATTTGGCTGGTACCGAGTCACTTCTCAGAGATCCTGAAGCACGACGAGAGTCCTTGTTCTTGGATCCAGCTGGAGGAGAACGATGGCTTACTGTTGTCCAAGCTGAGGTTTCCTGCGCGACCGTCTTGTTCTGTATGAGTCTGCCGCTACCAGCTGCTAGTTGCCCAGATTGACTGAGTTCTGGTTGAGATGTCCCTGCTACGTCGGCCCTATTCCATGCATTGGTCAGGATGGCCGTCGGAATCTTCGTCGGTACACCACGACGTGCTTGGGTGGATGTGCCGATCGGGGCCTTCCCGGATGTGACTGACTTCCCCGCTGCCGCCACTTGGCTGTACAAGGGGACCTCGATGGGCTCGGCTGGAGCAGGTACGGCAAGACTGATAGCCTTGGCGGGTGCGATGGTTTCAGCGGGTGCAGCGGGTTCGATGAATGGAGCATCTTGGTTCGAGTCCAAAGTAGGAGGGGATGTGTCCGTGGACGAGCGAGAAGGATCACTAGGCTCTCCTGATCCTGCCAAGTTTGCGATCAGTGCATGAGCTAGTACTTCTGGGGCATTCAAGGCATCCGCAAGGGTAGAGCCAGTATGAGTTTCCTTCCTCTTTTGGTGGTTGGAAGCGCGCATACTCCTGTCGGACTCCGTTGGGCCATCATTCTGCTCCGTCCTCGCGTCTAGTAGTTGATCAGTAACGTCAACAGCACCTTTTCTCAGCGTTTCAGACTCTGTTGCACCAGCCTGCTCTTGGTCCCTGCCAATTTCGGAGGTCTTGTCGTTGTTTGGCGGCGGCGGCGCCTTAGAGTAGAAACTCGATGGAACCACTGCTTGGACCCAGGAATTATAGATTTCGCGCAATTGGACCAGCGACTGTATTGCTCGAAATCTGTCGACCTTGAAGATGAGAGCGACCAGAGCGGCCACGGCTATGAATTTCGGCTGTTTGAACTCCTTGATTTTCTCCCCTGCGTTTATGAGAACGAAATGGGGGAGGGCATGGGAGCGAAGAATTGGCAATGTATCGAACGGGTAACAATGACATGACCAATTGGATTTGGCTGCAGGACGATTCATCTTCGATGTATCGTCTTGGGGGGCAGGAATTTCTGTCGCACTTGTCGGAAGACCTATGTCGACTCGGACACTGGCATCCACGAGTGGATGATCGGCGTTTGAGGCTGGGGAGTCTGCATCAGAAAGAAGGTTGTCGTTCTGGGTAGGTAAGTGGGGCTGGGGCTCAGGAAGACCGGGATTTGATGCGAAGACATCGAAACCAGATACATGATGATCAACCTCGAAAGTGGTGGACGGTAAGGGGTCGCGATTGGAAGAGCTATGGAGAGCATTGGGAGTGGTCCGTGGCACAAGGTCATTATCCCGGTCGAACCGAAAGATATTTGTGATGTCTTCTGTAAGTGGAACGAGGCGGTACTCGAAGATGTCTTCCTCGCCATACAGCTGGAGCACAATATCAGCAACGATAATAATCGATCCGGATGAATCAAGACTTACCGACATGATGTCCGGGCAGTCTTCGGATGATGATTTCTTAAGGGCCACTCTCCGAGTTTCAAAGGCCGCGATGGTCTCCAATGGGGGCATCAACATGAATTTCTTCTGATCATAGTTAAAATGCCAGTCCCTGCGAACTAACGATCAAGTGATTACACGAATCAGAAATAGGAACACAGGCAAAAAAAAGAACATCCGCTCACTTTTGACCATGTTTCTAGGCTCGTCAACGTGAAGACTCTTGTACCTTTGTCCCAGAGCCCACTCGCAACTCGTGAGCTACAAACCGATCAATTGCGATTCAACCCGGAGATAGGAATTTACTCACCATTTGAGGCTTGTTGTTCCATGCTTGGGGCAGTAAATGAGCGTTTTCAACTCCTGTCTCCGTCGCCAGATCACGGGTAAGCAGACATTGTCCACCGTTTGGATCTAGGTCCTTCACGTTGTTCTTGCTGATGGCGCTCGTAGACACGCCAATGGGACGTCTATATGCGAAGTGTAGTAGTTTGGAGCCATTAACGTCTGGAAACCTGTCTCCAGGACTGTATGGAGGGTCGTCGGCCCTTTCCTCTTCCTCGTCAGGAGTAGTAGGCGAGTAATCGTCCGCCTCGGTCGAATGATTGGGAGAAGTCGGTTCACCATCGTTGAATTGATGACCTTCGCCATCGCCCCTCGCCGATATGGCTTCATCGACGTCGGCAGAACCAGACGAGAATGCTGCATTACTAGGCACAGCGCGAGCGTTGTCAAGAGTAGATGGTCGTGGGGAAGAGATTGCGGACATGATGACAGAGGGGTCAAGCTAGGAGAATCCAAATGCTAAGGTTACAGAGCGAGTTGAATGAGAGGCAGAGCTCACGGAGAGACACTTTATACTGTCGGACTGTTTGCCACTTTGCCATAGACACAGGACGCGTGTGGTTGAATGTCGTGCCGAACTGAAGGCCACATCGTGGACAAAAGCTTATTCTAATGGATCGGCACATCAGCCAAGTAGCCCCAGATCACAACAAAGCATCTCTCACCTGTATGCCACAACACATGAGTCCATGTCTAGCGATCGAGTTACAACGAGAGGAAGCAGAGACACGGTGGCTACAATGAAGTCGCGATCACAGAATACACCAAGTCGAGTGACGAACAAGCGTAGACGGTGTCATTCGATCGCAAAGCACAGATATTGAAGTCCAGAAAAGATATAGCCATAATTCTGTGCGCGCTGGGACTATGTTACATCGTCGATATCATTCTTCGAACCGGCTCTCGACGGTAACTCTTCACTTGTTCATCGTCGATGACACAAGATACCCAACCGCCCGAAGATTGAGCCTCCCGTTCACAGTCCCTGACCCATCTTTTCGAGGTTCTGATCACGCGGCGAACCATCTTCTTCTCAAATTCCGGGTCCACCTCAGTATCCCACCCAGAATCCCCTATGATCGAAACGTCCGATCCACATGGAGAAACACGCGAGAGGGAGGTGGCATATTGAACAACATTCGGCTGCGAGCACACGGCGTCGATGACTTCAGCAGTCGTCCTGATTCGCTTCTTCGGACGGCTAGCACGCTGTGATGCAGAACTCGATTGGTTGGGCCTAATAAGACCAGAACGCGGTTTGGAATCATTTGTTCGAGGTGACTTCACAAACGTCGCAGGGTGAACATGGTCATTCCATGTGCAGTATGTTTGATACACCACTATCTTCGCAAAATCGGCCTTTTCCTCGGAGACTCCATAAATACGGGCCATATCAGAAGTAGCTGTGTAAGATGTAGAAAAAATCGACTCGACTTTCCTGCCGGCATCGTGTACCACGAAGTGAGGCTTGACTCTTGAGAAAATTGGCGGCAAATTGTCGAATGGATACGAATATACCGAGGTGCCTGCGGATTCATTGCACTCGCCCTCTGGGCCATCTTCAGCTTTGTTGCAACGGGAGATGGGAGGAACATCAGGGAGTAGCGGCACAAGACGATACTCAAAAATCTCCGCGCCGTCGTAAATCTGAGAAAGAAATTAAGCTGTACACAGCACAGGGGATTTGGGGAACGCACATCCTCGATTGAAGGAACACTGCCCTCATGAAGGGGGAATTCGACCCAACGATCCCAGAGTTTGTCAATGATTTCCATAGAGGGCATCAAAGCCCAGCTATCAGATTCGAATAAATCGCGCCAATCATAACGGACTAAAGACCATTAAGAAAAGCAAGGATGTCGATGGAGCAGAGTACGCACGCGATATCGTGTTCGAGTCTGCATTCATCTGAATAGTATCATATTTCATTCCCCATGCCCATTCAAGACGCGATAGCTTGATAAATTGGATGAGATTAGGTTAGGCGCAAGAGACGTCTTACGAAGACGACTGACCATAGGGTGATTGCTCCAGTGGCGCTCATGGATGACATGGCAGAGATGTACAGGAGACTCAGTCGCCGAGTCTCCTGTTACGAGGCATTTCTCTGTCGCTTCATGCTCAGCTGGAACATGGTTGCTTGATCTGGCTCTACGTCGTTTCTTGTCTAGAAAGGATGAGCACTTCGCGCATGAACGGGGATAGAGACCTACTTGGAGACGATTTGGATTCGATATTCTGATAAATGCTGGTAGCCATGGGAGACAACCTTGAGAAGAAGAGATGAGTACAGTGGACTACAGTGAAACTTGATGGCGAAGTTAAACATCTCAGTCGCAGTGTCACGTACTCGTATAGGACCACGCGCGCACGTGACTGACGAGTCTGACGTGTTCAAGTTGCACATCTGTAGACATCCCTTCGCGCAGATAGCGGATACACAGTGTCTTTCCCGAGTCATTACAGGGATGATGGGTTCGATTCAAATATGTAAACAATCTTATTTGATACTCTCGCGTTCACTAACCAACTCGGCCCTTTTTCACTGGCAAATCTAGCTACTTCCGCATACTCTTCACCGTCAAGGATGGCCACGCGTAATAAGGAGAGATGCTGAGAAGCGCCATCACCGAGTGTCTCCTCGACCGCGGAAATTAATGTCAAGTACGGCAGGGATGGCAGGGTCACCAAATCCTAGCAAATGCAACCAGGGGGTGTGTTCGGGATGTGAATGATATCGACGGCGCTCACAAAACCGCAGTTCAATTGCAATAGCGCGCAGGTTTCCTCGTGCCGGAGCATGTATCATTCGCCATCGCGGGATCGCAGGCCCCAACGATACTGCCACAAAGGCCCACAAAGCAAGAACATACATGATCGATTCGAACTAAGACCAAAGATGAACGGGCAGCACGCCTATGGTAACGGTGGCCTCCAGCCACAAAACGATCTGCCCTCAGCGGAGCGCAGTGGCAAAGCTCAAGAAGCAAACGGTCCATCATCGCTTCACTCCCGGAGACAAGGGGATATGTGAGCAATGGCCGTCGGCTTGAACTGGAATTTCAACCATTACCCAACACTGTCTGCATTCTTCACCTACAGCCATAGCATGTCTTCCTAATTACCAGTCCACCAGCCAGATCGGCTAGGCGACATTCCCATGGGCCGCGCTCATCGACGTCTTCACCGGTGGTGGCGTACTCGATGCCACCACACATGCGACACAACGCTTGATTGCTCAAGGAGCTTTGTGGCGTTCTGGATACTCCCCGACAGCGAAGGCGACGCTGAACGCTCAATTTGTAGAACGCGCCAGTGCTACTTGAATCGTCACGGCAGCTACTTCATCCCGCATATGCAACGGCATAGGGGCCATTCTAGGATGCCAGATATGGCTCATTTCTAGGAGATAATGCCGACCCCAGAGAACGGCACGTCCAGGGCAGCACTCACCGTACAGGGTGCGTAATTTGCCCTCACTCTTCTCTATGCCCATATTGAATCTAGCATCATGTAAGCATAGACCGGAGAACCCTGGCTGCTGTGTTGCCAGCCGCGAGACTCTGCACTGAATATCCAAGTGACCGAGCCATCATACCTGACAGAGTCGTGCATCACCAGCATCCATTTCCGCGCACGGCCGTGCTTTCGAGGCGGTAGCAGTGCGGTCGCCCCTGGTCCCCTGTGATCAAAGACGTACTCGGCTACATGCTGTTCAAATTCTGGCTCGAATGCGGTATCGGTCTCGCCTCCTCACAAATCAGAGTTCTTATCAATCTCGGGATAGGCCGATTTACGGGTCGTTTTGTCTTATTTCGCCCTACCTTAGTAGAAGGCCTTTTTCACAAATAGAAAGATGATGCGCAAATCAATTTTCGAACAAGTGAGCAAGAGTAGTAGCATATACATGTGTTCGGGCAAAGATGGACACAGCTTTGCGAGTCTTCATCCACCTGGACATGTCGTGTAGAGACAATAACATGATAACAGTCCAGCAGAATGACAGCCATGATCATGCGCACATCACATCGTTGAAATCGTTCTTCGAGCCGGCTCTTGACGATAGCTCTTCACCTGTTCATCGTCGGTGACACAAGTTACCCACCCACCCGATGACTGAGCCTCTCTTTTGCAATCCCTGACCCATCGCTTCGAAGCTTTGATAACGCGGCGGAGTTGCATCCTCTCAAATTCGGCATCCACCTCGGAGTCCCACCCAGAATCACCTACGATCGAAACGTCTGGTCCGCATGCAGAAACACGCGAGAGAGAGGTGGCATATCGGACAACAGACGACCGCGGCCGCACGGCGTCGACGATTTCACCAGTGGTCCTGATTCGTTTCTTTGGACGGCTGGCATGTTGGGATACAGAGTTCGGCTGGCCAGGCCTTAGAAGGCCAGAGCATGATCTCGAATTATTCGTTCGCGGTGACGTTACAAAAGTCGCAGGGTGAACAGGGTGATTCCATGTGCGATACGTTTGAAACACCACTATCTTCGCATACTCGGCCTTTTCCTCGGAGAGTCTATAGATACGAGCAATGAAAGGATTGATCCTGAAAGATGTAGAGAACATTGATTCAATTTTCCTGCCAGCATCACATACCACGAAATGAGGCTTGACTCTTGAGAGAATTGGCGGCAGATTGTCGAATGTATGCGAATAGACAGAGGTGCCTGCAGATTCATCGCACTTGCCCTCTGGGACATTCTCCGCTTTGTTGCGACGGGAAACGGGAGGGACATCGGGGAATAACGGCACAAGACGGTACTCAAAAATCTCCGCACCGTCGTATATCTGAGGAAGAATCAAGCTCTACACAGCGCAGCGGAATTTGGAAACGCACATCCTCGATCGATGGAACATTGCCCTTGCTGAGGGGGAACTTGACCCAACGATCCCACAGCTTGTCGATCATATCCATCGAGGGCATTAGAGCCCACCTATCAGATTCAAACAAATCGCGCCAATCATGACGGACTGGAGACTGTGAGGACAAGAAAATATCGCAGAGAAGAGTACGCACGCGATATCGTGTTTGAGTCTCGATCCATCTGAATGGTATCATATTTCATGCCCCATGCCCATTCGAGACGCGATAGCTTGTCAGATTGGCTGAGATTAGCTTAGACGCATGAGACATCTCATGAAGACGACTGACCATAGGATGATTGCTCCAATAGCGTTCATGGAAGACATGGCAGATATGTACGGGAGACTCGGTCGCCAAGTCTCCTGTTATGAGGCATCTCTCTGCTTGTTGAGATCTAGTTGGAACATGATTCCTTGATCCGGCCCTACGCCGTTTCTTGTCTAGAAAGGATGAGCGCCTTGCATTGACAGCTTGGAAAGCGACATACTTGGAGAATTGGAAGAAGAAGATTCGACATTGTTTGAAAGGATCAAAGTCATTGGAAGAGATTTTGAGAGGGTATTTTGAGAAGGAGAGACGAGGACACTGAAGGTAGAATATTGCGAAGTTGAAACTTGCAAAACCGCGTCACGTACTTATTCGTATCACGTGCCTTCAAAGTCTTGACAGGTCTTGACGCATCGATTCACATCCATCGTGGCGCTCGAATATCGATGGCACTCGTTGAAGCCACATGTAGCCACATCTCTTTGTACATGAGGTAGGTGCTCAGATCCATGACCCCTCTGTTCCTTAAATGCTGTTGCGAACAAAGATACTTTCTTTGATTCTGTTGATGGAACAGTGACTTCACTCTGTCGCATTCTATCCTTCTAACATCTGCCCGCTATCAATTCGCAATGCTCACCTACTATATAGACACTGTTTTCCCTCAAATGCCTTAATGGAAAACAGTGGTAAAGAGGCGATAGGATCACAAATACAACAAAATCTCAGTAAGGCATCTACTGATTGCACATCTTTTTTTTATTTTTTATTTTTAAATCAACGTATTTATATCCCACGCGGCATAACACCAGTGGCGGCAGAAAAGTACAGAAGAGTGTAGCCCCGTATACTATGTAGCAAGTTAAGGGCTCAGTTAAGGCCCGGATTATCAGCCTAGCTAAAGCAGGCAATTGGAGAAAGCAGTCGGGTTCCTGATGATCAGGACACAGTATCTGCTAAACCCCACACCCAATCCCTCCAGTGTATGCCACTCCCAATTGTGGGCCGGGTGTCAGTGCACGAGCCCCGCCAGATGTAGGTTTTGCAGTGGTGTTGTGGGTGGCACGATCATTCAGGGTGCCTTTACTACCCGTGCACTCGTCACCTAGCCCGTTACAACTCCCTAGCACCTTTGATGACACAGTACACCCCACCCGGGCGTTAGTTTTGCATGGACGTGGATAGCAGGAAGGTGGTTATAAGGGGCAGACACTCACCATACTGGCAAGGGGGGTGAGGGCACACGTAGCGCCCTAGGTGGAATATAAGGTGCCATGGGCACCACCAGGAGGATGCGCAATCGTTCGGGGTGCTTGACCACCCGTGCACTCGTCACCATCCAAGTAGTTTAGTGACTTTTCGGTCCAAGAGGGGGGAGGGCAGGGTCCCACAAGGGGATGCAACCACAATCCCACCCCCAAGTGACTCTCCCTAAAAATATGGAAGGTCAATAGGCAGGCCAGCGCCTAGGGATGTCAAAGAGTGATAAAGGAGTGTAGCACCCGCGATAGGGAAGAGTGAGGAGATGAGAGACTCAGGACAGGCGATGAGCTGGCAGTGTCTGAATCGGGAAGGTGATGGTACAGGTGCAAGAGGCAATGAACCGTGACTGATTGCACATCTGTATTGACAGAGCAACCAGTCTCTTCCGGCTATGGAGACATCCCCATAACTTCACTGATTCCGCGAAAAGGGGCGGGGGCGAAAGACACGTCAGAACCACACCCTTGCCCTTCTCTACCTCGCTCTGTGGGATGCATGGTGCATGCCTCCACCTTCGTCCGTTTTCAACCGAGATCTTCCGGAAGCCCAGATCCCGATAGGAAAACATCTCCATGACTTGGAATTGTATGAGTGCTATGGGAAGGGGGGGGTCTGAGAAACAAAGCATCTTCCATGTTTGCTCGCACGCCAGGCAAGGACAGTGATTCATTAATGCTTTCCTGAACAAGACTGCGGTCAGCACCGGGCTAGAACCTTACGATTCTTTGTAAGTATCCAAGAATGGTATCTTGCCCCAGCCACGGGAGTCATGAAACATTCGAAAAAACATTCAAACAGACCAGTACGGCTTGAAGGCCTCGGCAGTGCAGAAGGAGGGAGGCGAAACCTTGTAGCCGGATATGTTTTTGATGGGACAATGGTACTGGTGTCGCCATGCGAATAGGAGTTGTTCACACGCTCATGGATGGGAGCGCCGGAGGGCCAATTATTGGGATCGCGCATGGTCCCAAACATGACGCACGAATGCCCAAGAGAAACCACAGCTGCCATCGTCTAGTAATAAATTTGGGTCCTCGAAGGCAGGTGTTCTCGGGCGCACAGCCTATCAGTTTTCTCCTGTAGAGGCGAGATGCAGTAGAGAAAGCCTTCTAGAGTGTGGACTTCGGATAGTAGAAGCGACCACACAGGACGGAGCTAAAGCTCCATTTTTTTTCTCCTGTGAGGTGGATTCCGCCACCCACCGCACAGGGAAGGAGAGGTCATGAGGTGTTGTATGTAGTGAACAATGCAAGATTGATCAGAATCTGAGTTAGAAAAAGGAAGGGGAAATGAACCATACTCCGAACGCACATAGGTTGTTTGTTGTTTGTTTGTTTGTTAGTTATCATTAACGTCCAACGCGGCATGCCGCATACCTAGACGTGTACGTACTTGTATGTATCTATAGTAGTGGAGTGTGAACTGGGTCTGTGTCTGTGCACTGCATTGTCCCTTTTGGGGAACGTGTGGACCTCATGGAGGTTGGGTCATAAAACGAGGGATTAGGGAAGTGGTAAGGTAAGTATAGTACTTATTGTGTGTGTGCGATGCGGTCTCATGCCATGTTTAGCCAGCGCCTCATGGTGTCAGCCATCTGTCTTGTCTTGTTTCCCATGCGTGCCGTGCATCTCGATTGGTGTGTGATTTGTCTTGCACTTGGTCCGTTTTGAATCCCCGGATCATCCAGTCCCTGTCGGCTTGTCCTTGGCAGTTCCAAATCTCCGAAGACCTTTCAGAAGCGCTGTGTCTCGTTGATGTATGTAAAAAGGTGTTTGAAAAGTTTTTTGTTCGAAAGAAGCATGGAAAGATCTCTGCTCGTTCTGCCAACCGCTTGCTCAAGGCGGTGACGACTCTTTGCGTAGTTTTGGCACTGGAGGAGGTAGTGTGCGACCGTCTCTTCGCATTGCCCACACGTGGGACAGGTCGGGGTCTCGAACTCATTAGGACGGATGTGGTGAAGATGTCGTTGTAGAGGTGCGTGTCCTGTGCGTAACTGAGTGAGGATGGCTACATGTCGTCGGGGTAGATTCGCAGTGATCTTTCTGAATTGGCTCGATGGTGCCGTGGCATTGATCTTTCGCAGTTTCGGCCACCTTATTGATTTGGTGAGACTTTTCTTCCAGCGCTTCTTGAGGTCCTCGTTGAATTGTTGCTTAGCCGTGGACTTGCTGATGGGGAACTGTTCCCTCATCGCCCTCGGTAGGAGTCTTTCTTCACTCGATCTTCCATGCGCTGCCTCTTTTGCTTCCTCATCACTTCGCTCGTTTCCCTCGATCTCCACGTGCCCTGGTACCCATCACAGTATGGGGATTGCTCGTCCCTCTCGTTCAAATTCATCGGTGATAGTCTTGTGTATTGTGTCGACTAGGTATGATCCTGGGGTGCTGTGTGTGAGTGTTGTGGATCGGATTGCTGCAATATTATTGAGTGCAATGGATGTAGATTGGGATGGGGTTTCGTGTTTGATGAGCTGTAATGCAAGGTGTATGCCGGTAAGTTCTGCTTCGTGCACTGTATGTTGGTTTGCTTATCCGAGATGCTTGTGCATTACCGATACTTCTCGGCCATTCCTGTACAGTACGGCTGCTGCTCCGAATCCTCCATCTATTAGTGAACCATCAGAATATACTTGGATCTCGTCATTTTTGGCTTGTTCGTCTTTGATGGCAGCATCCTTATTTGGTGCTATCCTTGTAGGGATTTTAGATTCCCACTTGGGGTTGAATCGGATCGTTTGGATCTCCTCGTACATCTCTGGGTGAATGGAGAAGGCATCGTGTAGTAGTTTATGAAGGGGGGAGCGGTCCGGGGTGTGTGTTTCGGCCATGGCTGCTGAAAGTGCGTGCCAATATAGTGGGTGTTCACCTGGCAGTGTAGCAATGCGTACTGCTTCATCGTGACATTTTTTGTCGACAAGGAGGCTGAATGGAAGGAGATCTGCATGTGCATCAAGGGTGTCAGTAGCAGTGGTGCGCATGGCTCCAGTGATGTGTATGGCGGCTTGGCGCTGAACTCTCGCTAGCTTCGCAATCGTCCCTTTGGATCCTTTCATCTCACATAATGGTGGGGTCAGAAAGATGTCTACTCCATAGAGCATTCGTGGCAATGCGACACTGATGTAGAACTGCCGCATATATTTTGCCGACACACCCTTGGAGGGATGTGCCAGTCGCCGGTACTGTGTGACCCATTTTGTGCCTTTGGCTAGGGCAGACGCAGTGTGCTCTTTGAAATTTAGTTCTTGGTCGATAATAATGCCCAAGAACTTGTGTGATTTCGATGGTAAGGTGTGCGTACCTCTGAGCATTATGCTCGGTCGTTCCAGTGCTTGGTATTCGAACTTCTTTTCTTTCCCTTTCGCTTTCCACGCTTCCTCTCTGGTGCGTGCTCATCATCTCGCCTTGACCTTCCTGTGTTTCCTCGTGAATCCCATGAGTGCGAACTTATCAACTGCAAAACTGCAGTTGTGCGTGGTGGCCCATGTGAAAGCACCGTCCTCGCGCTCCATCATATCTTGTAGTATTCCAGCTGCCTCCTCCATTGTGTCCGCTGTCGCAATGTATGCGGTGTCATCTACGAATGCGATGCCATCTTCGTTGTTGTAGTGCTTTGGTATTTTTAGAAGATCTGCATTGTAGAACTGGAAAAGAATGCCTGAGAGTGGGTAGCCTTGGTCTGTGCCACATGGGAACGTCAGCCATTCTGACGTGAATCCATTGAAGATGAGTTGTGTGCGTTGGTGGTCAGATTTGAGACGAATCCAGTTGGTGTATTCTATGGGTACTCCCCTCTTGCGCATGTCATGTACGAGGCGGTTGAGGTTAATACTGGGGAAGGCACCTTTGATGTCTGGGAATAGAGCGCAGGTGGTGTTAGGTCGTAGACCTATCACGTGCACCGATGCACATAGGGGGTCCCTAGGCTATCTCTACGCAGTCGTAGAATGTCTTGCTCCAATGTATGAAGACGATGGATCGTCTCTGAGCTCTCTGCAAGAACTCGGGGTCGTTGTCTGCTTTGTCTTCGAAGAGAGAGAGGAGGTAATCCTCGAGCTCTTCTCGATGATGAAGGGGGACGGGCTGGTCTTTGCCTGTCCAACAGATGACACGAGGTGGCACCCAACTGAGGACACGAAAGGCGGCTAGAGCAGAGTAGCTGAATGTGAGTTGAGAGAGAGGATAGAAGGGAGACTGAGCCAGTGTGCGTCGTCAGACAATGTAAGGAGTTTCAGATCTGACAGAGTTTGTGAAGCGTGAGCTAGGAAAGTAGCCAGACGCCGGGCGCAGTGCAGAGATCGAATGTATTACAGAGTGAACGAGCTGAGCTTCTTAGAAGCTCATCTCGGCTATATATACAGAGAAGCTTTTAGGGCAGTATCTAGATCTGGTCTGTGCGCTTCTTCAGGTACCGAAGTAAACGATCGAGATCAGTAAGCTAAAGGCGTCATCGATCCAAGTATAGTAATGAAACTCCCACAATGTCTGTCCACATCTGAGATCGATCAGGAACTAGGAACCGGGGTCAGGAACGAGGGTCTATCCACATCTCCACATCAAGAACCAGGAACCATAAGTAAGAGTTCATGCGTCAGCATCTCAATAGTAATGAGTCATCAATCAAAGTCAGAACAAGTGTTGCTTCCGAAGCACTTGACCTGGTCGTTAGTCCACGTGTGAAGCACATGTTAGGATGCGGTCCTAACAGGCGGCTTGCTTGTCATCCATCGCACCGTGGATTTTGCAAGTGACGTAGTGGAGGGAATTGGTTGTCTTTTGTCCTGCTCTGCAGCCAAAGTGTGTTGTCGGCAGTAGTGAGTGGAGTTCAGCAAGTTGCATTAGCTTGGTGGCTATGCAGGCGGAGAGGATTTTTGCTATTGTGCAGAGCAGAGCGATAGGTCGGTAAGCATTAGGGGATGTGTAGTCTGGTTTGCCATGTTTGCGGAGGACAAGCGTGCGTGAGTCCTTCCATTCTTGAGGGTAAATGCCTAGAGAGAATGTCACTCTGAAGATGGGGCCTAGAAACGGGATTAGTATACACGCGCAATTCTTGTATACCACATTGGGTATTCCATCGTCTCCTGGCACTTTGAAGCCCTGTAAGTGTTCAATGGCTCGTTCAATCTGTGCGTTAGTTACTGGTTGGAATGTGAAGGCGGGCTCTGGGTATACGTAGTCTGAGAATTCCTGTGCACTTGTCTCATCCTGTGAGAAGAAGCTCTCGAAAAGATATCGACTTTTGGCCTCATTGGTTTCCATCTCCTCTATGGTGCCATCCGCTCCTCGTCTTTTGAGTGCTGGGATTCAGGCCCGTCCTCTGTCTGATGGTTCACCGTCAACATACTTGTTTGCCGTCCAGATTTCCTCTCCCTTTAGTTCTTCGAGCCAGTCCTCCCAGTGTTTCTTTCTCGCCTTCTCAATTTCCTCTGCATATGCCTGTCTCGCGTCTTCATGCGCCTGGTGGGATGTGTGGTCTGGATCTGTGCGGTGGTGGTATGCTCGTTGTGCAGCTGTCTTGTTGGTTTTCTTCAGTTCAGTGAGTTTCTCGTTCCACCACCGTTTGGAGTATGGCATTGGTTTTGTTTTTGGTACGTTCTGCTTGATTGCCTCATTGATGGCCATGGTGACATGTTGCAGCGCGCTGTGAAATGCTTGTGCGCTATGTAATTCTGGGGGCCATTCCTTGTTCATGTCCGGGAGGTGTTTTTGTAGTGTCGCTTTGAAGGCCTTCCAGTCGACTTTGCGGAAGTTGCGGTGCGGTTCTTTGTTTTCAGCGTGGCGCTCGATGCTGAGGCATGTGAGGATTGGGAAGTGGTCGGTTTTTGGGGGTCTGTGTTCTGGGTATGTTTTGCACATAACTACTCTGTTGAGGAAGGAATCAGAGATGAATACATTGTCTGGTTGGGTGTAATTTCCTGAGTTCAGGGCTCAAAGTGTGGGGCTATACTTCTCTAAGGCCATTGCCAGACCGTGCGTGGATACCAACTCTATCAGTTCTCTGCGTCTTCAAGGTTTGCTGTTGTGAAGAGGTGGTGATTGCGTGGTTCGTCCCACATCGGATGGTGTCGATTGAAATCGCCGAGCCAGACGCGGGCTGTTGGGGTGTCGGGGGATGAGTGTTCATTGCGTTGCATGTGGGCTTCGATTGCGCATAGGGAGTCTGAGTGTGTGCAGTCGTTATAGATATTTAGTAGTTCCAGGATGCCAAAAGCTCCTATCAGGCGTACGGCTGTGACATTGGGTGAATCGATTGGGATGATAGTCCATTTCTCAGTTTTAATGTAGGTCCTGATCATGATGATCGACCGCGTTTTTGTTAGGTCTTGACGGTGTTTGGGGGGGTATATCGTTCTCCAATGCGCATTAGCCCTCGTGTTGCCCCATTGGTCTAGGTAGGGCTCTTGTATGCAGGCAATGTCGATGTTTTCGTCTCGTAGGGTTTCTAGCATGTCTTGTTGGGCGTACATGGACTTGTTTAGGTTCTGCTGCCAGATTTTCAGTAATGGGTATTTGGGTGATGGTTCTCTGTTCATTGGGAAGGGTTAAGGAAATTGTTACCATCTTGAGGGTGAGCGCTCTGGCCCCTCTGCGCCCCGTGTACTGTGAACCTGGCATCGGTGTGTTCTGCCTCGTTGGGAACTCTGACCATCCTTGGCCTTGAGAGCCTATGGGCGGGTTTGCGTCATGCATGGCGCTGGTATTTCTTCTTCATGGTACAGTGTGCCATCGATCTCCTGCATTTTCGTTTTGACTCTGTTGTGTTTTTGCGGTCGATGGGTGCTGTTCCCAGGTCCATTGGACATCGTCTACAGGGTAGAAGCAGTAAGTAGCCTTGGGGTCTCGTTGTTTCAAGCACTCTGCTTCTTCACAGAAGTTTGGGCATGTTCTGTCCTATGATGTGTGGCCTCCATCAGTAAACGGGCATATTTCCTTGCCCAGCTTATGGAGCTTACCGGCACTTGCAGTGCTTGCGCAAGCACCAATTGCTTGCAGGACCGCTGTAAGCTGTCGCAAGCATCCTGAGCTTGTGCAAGCTCAGTATACTTACAGCAAGTAGTCGTAAGTAGTAGGGCTCGGCTTGTAAGTAGTGTAAGGAATGCTACTCACATTGTAAGCATCGTAAGGAATGCTGCTCACATTGTAAGAGACCTAAGGATCCACTGAAATTGAGTAAGCACCATAAGGTATTCAGATTGTAACATGTCGGCGCGCTCAAGAAAACAAACGATACAAACTACAGTTTCAACGAGACTACGATTCATTGGGTCTTCTCAACGAACTCGACCTTGCGCCATTGGTGTTTGTACTTCGGAATGTGCAGGGCCTTGAAAGGCCACCCCTTGTGGTTCTCCGTCAGGACGTGCAAACGGCATCCATCGTCCGCGTAGATACGAACATGTACGTGGTTCCTCTTGTCTCTGGAGCGGTGCATAGCGGTGCTATGCATGAACGTCAACGCGCAGTCCAAAACGCATGCACAAGTGGACTCACCGAATACTCGCTCGTTCGATATCTGCTGCTCTCGCTCCCAGATACTTGAAGTATTGAGCAACGATACCCTCAACCTTGCATTTAACCACCTGCTGTCTGCGGTAGTGCTCTGGGAACGCCCAGTTGATGAGGGGTCGATTCGGCCGTCCCATAGACAGGGGATGCGCAAGTCTGTACGTTACTTGCGTCAATACATCCATCAGATGCGTTGCTAACGACTCACCCTCTGATCCAGGACATTCTGTGCTTGTTTCTTGCGTTCAAGGATGAGCGGTTGAGGTTTGAGGTTGAGGTTAGGGACGCACTTGGTTGGTGGTGGTGTGCCAGGTTCAAGGTTGTCGTTGGTGTTCATTTGTGCCGTGCTTCTTCTGTAATTTTCTCGCAAGAAAAAACTGAACAGTAAGGCATATATTACGCACCATCTGCCGTCCGTAGCTAATCTGTCTACTGCCTGTGGTAAAATGTCAGATAAATTAGAAAGAAATGTTGCCACCGGACGTACCTAGTGCGCGATCTCTGTCCATCTCTGTCTCCTATGAGTGGAAGCATAGTATGGTGCATATTCTGATGTTTTTCTCTGTCCAGAATAAGATGCGGGACATGATTGTACATGTCCCCTATGACGACGCGTTGTTCATGATGACTTGATAACTTGACGGCTGCGAGTCTCCTGCGCCACGAAACCCAATCAATTCCTCCGTGCGTATGGGAAAAAGGGAAGGCATTCCTTGAGGAGTTGGTGTCTCCCTGCAGCGGATCTTTGGATGACGACAAACATGGTCAGGTAATATGAATATATCCGATGAATATACCCGATAAATGGGTACTTACTATGATTCTTCTGCCTTGCAGCTTTTTGCAAGCACCGGAACACGTTGAGAGCTATGGAACTTGCTGAACCGACGAGACTTGAGCATCTCAGGCTTCTCTGAATGCGTAGGGTTTGTGCCACCGTCGGATTTCAAGGGATGGATCTGCTGAGTCTTCCCTCCATGTCAATTTTCCTTGCAACTCAAGGCCATTTTACCAGTAATTTTTCCAGAGAGTCACAGAACCAACAATGGTTGACAGTTGGGACTGGGTGAACGAGTTTGGAGTTGGTCAATGTTTGGTCTGTGTTTGGTCTGAAGGTAGGGGTTCGAGCCCCCTGCGGGCTCTGCGCCGGTGCTCGGGATTTGGTCCCTTGGCCCAAGCATCTTTACTTTTGGGAGGTCCAATATCAATTCTTGAACAGACCCACACTGACTACCTTTTTGATGCGCCAGATGCACCAACGAGTCGCACCAGGACTTTGAGAGCAGATGGTGGGCACTTTCTGACCATGGCGGTACTCTGCACTCTGCGCAACAGTTCGAGGATTGTGCCAGTGCGTGGCTCGGATATGTTTTGCTCGCCTGGCACTGACAGCTATATACAGGATTGTGTCCACCCATGTCTCTGTATCAGCTGACAGTGCAGACCCCCGCCGCGTGCACGCAAGCTACACAGACACCTTCTGCCATACCTTCCTCGACATGGAGTCCATGTTCATCGACAGGCAAATCTTGACGGACAAGGATGCGAAGCATGAGCAGACAAAACGGATGGAGCTGTCGTCCAGGACTCAGTGTCGACGTTGAGAAGAATTCTGTGAGGGCTTGTACCCTGACGCCGCACGCGCGACTGAGCATGTTAGCGTTAGTATCGGTCGTCTTGGTATGTAGCTATCTACCATTTGTATCTGGAAAGCACGCGCGCACATCAGTTCTTGCAATCACACTGCTCAATGGCTGATGTGTGAATGGAATAAAATTATATGTCAGAAAGCTATTTCATTAGCATTGTGATCGGAGAACTTGTTAACATAGTAAGACTTAAAAGCGAACAGGGAATAAGTATGTTTGAAGTCGTTAGGAAGGAAGTCCTTCCCGTAGCAACATATCAGGTGTGCACCCTGCATGATGGAATCACAATGGATGACCCACACCGTGCATCTACCATGGCCATTGAACTCCGGCTCTACGACCCACATACCAGTTTGGTCACACGGTTCGTCACCAACGGGCAAGAACCATTGCACCAAGGCACAGGGGTAGTAAACTCCATGGTCCATGAAAGAAAAAAAAAGAAGTATTTGCACAATGTACAACCCGCACATTCCGGGCTTTGTTGGGTCCTTCTCCGCAAAGATGCAGTCCCTGCGAGCCGCTTTGTGACGCCATGACGAGACAGAGTGGATTCGATGCTGATACATGCCCTATAGGCCAGACATGTCACTAGGTGAGTAAAACGTCACCAGTGCTGAATTAACGACGAAGACTCTGCTCTTGAATGATGGACACTCGGAGATATCCACCTCGAAGGCAGGGATAGGTGCATTGGGGTATTTCTGGTCGTATAGGAACCGGCGGATGAGGTCCGACAGATACAGATCGGGATGGCCGAGGTATTGGGTCAAGCTCCGTACCGAATGCAGGTATCCGCGCGCTGAACATCAAATGATATACTTTAGCGACACAACAGCGGTACAGAAATAGAATAGAGTTTACCTGGTTTCTTCGCCAATTTGATAGTAGCTTGGACCTTGGGACCGTCAAAAGGTCTAGCCTCGGGTTGGCCATCATCGCCATCGGCGTCGTTGTGTTCAGCACGAAGTGGTGGAGAAGCCGGTGGATCAACAGGAAAGGAGATGGTGGGCACAAAAATTGACAGGCAAGGGCCCTTGAGCATGCCACGCGCATCGAAATTAACGCGCTGATGAGCATGCACTTGCTCTGGGGTCCGGGGAAGGTATTTGGGAAGCTTTGAGGAGAGGCCGACCAGCTCTAGACACGTACCGAAGACACCGACTATCACCGAACATGGTCGGTCCCTATCCGACCGACCACAAGCTACTGAAGGACGTTCGGCAGCACTCGGGTCAGTTCGCCTACACTTCACGTACTTACCATGACCGCACAGGAGTGTTACGATAGGAGTTTACGAGATCAGAGCCAGTAGTCCGTTTCAGCCGATGTGCTCCGAAAGTCGATCGGTCCTTATCACTTATCTTCCCGACTTCTGCATGGTCGGTCGAATGCAATCTTACACCATCGCTTGGCCACTCTGGTCGTACGATTCACTTCTTCTTTATTTTATTGGTTCTCCAGCACCTGTTCCTGCTACCTACGCTCGGACGATGGATACCGAACGGTCGGGATTTCATCATCACTGATAGACTTTTACTTTATCGTCTTTGGAACCCATATGGACATCTCACCTACCTTCTGATCTTTGCGGTTTGCTAGGTCTTGGCGCTCGTTCGGTACTTACTCTCATTTCTCATTCGATATTTTACTTAGAGGCTCCGTTTACTATAAAACCCTACATACAACTCTGGAATAAACCAGCTTTCGCACCCCACAGTTCAGAGCTCATTCGCACTCGTCTCAACCATTGAAATCATCTTCAACCGACTTTCGTAAACTTGTCCTCCTTGTCGTTCAGCCTCGTTCGCGTTCGTACTCGTCTCCTTGCTCATACCTCTCGTCCGCCCTCGTATATTGTCAGAGTCCCGTGTGGCTCTTGAAGCACGTAGTTGTCGGTCGCGGCACTACCTTCTCGTTACCGAACGAATCCCCGACCCGACTCTACCGACCGAACATTCGGTCGGTGTTCGGTGCAGTCCCGAAACCATTCGGGTGCTATAATCTCACCTTCCCCATTACTCATCAAGTGCGCTCTTGATTTCTACAGTCGTAGCTAACAATTTCTTGTGTATCAGATACTAGCTCCAGCACCCCTTGCTCTAGAGGTTGTTTTGGTGTTGTGCTCGGCACTTAGAGCCGCCTCTAGCATATCAGCACGCTGCAGCCAATTTGTCGAGACGCTGATTGGTGATCAGCATCTGGCCTAGCGCATTAAACCGGCTCGAGCATCGCCAAGGCTCTTTGACGGCCTTAATGTGCTTCGACTCCGTGATGGAGGAGCACAGCCCGTTTGGTGCACCAAACTCTCGGACAAGGTGATGGTAATGCATCAGCGAATGCTGATGCGGGAGCAAGAAACCATTGGGCTGGACGCCTGTCTCCACGAATATTACTCGGTGGATATGATATCGGGCAAGGGTGTCCTGCATCGCGATCAAAGTGTCTTCATCGAGCATGGAGCGGCGCGCCAAGTAGCAGAAGTCCATAAACGCGCTGAGCACGCGGACCATCTGCGGGGGCACATGCCCTACGATCGCTGGTAGGAATACCTAGTGGACATTGGGTGATTATTTGTATCAGAGAACAAGGACAACATACTTTCATGAGGGCTTTGGAGTCATCACCCGTCCACTGTTTAAACCCTCGGCCTTGGTTGAAACATCGTAAACCGGGCAATGATGGAGCCGCCGCGATGCTTCGATTGGTCAGCACATAAGTAAACAGGAGTAGTGGACAAAGGAAACTGAACGTACCGCCGATTGATATCTGCCAGTATTGCAGCAGCCTCTGCTTTGCGATGTACAATGCATATGTAGTCCTCAACCCAGGTAACGAGATGGTCTTTGAATGTTCCCTTGATGACTTGATGGAGCAAGTCGAACGACAGCAGCTCTTGAATGTCAGCACGCAGGAATTGAGAAGTAAACGGCTACAGGGACAAATTTGTCCAGGTTCATGGGTCAATTTAGTGATGTGACGCACCAGGATGTTGTTGATAACTCCGTAATCATTCCACAGATCCTTCATACCATACGTATCCATGAGGAGTTGTGTGTGCTCGTGTGAACGTGGATCTCCGCCGCTATCTAGGTCCTCGGCAGGGGCTAAACATCTAGAAGAATGATGTGAGGAAGTAGCTTGTACACACTTCGAGACAGCACTGACTGTGTACACCAGTCCTGTACTATACAGGCAAGCATTACCTGTTCCAGATAGTCAGCAATGTAGGGCCCTAAGCCATAAATCACGCGGCGTAGGTGCCCATCAGCGCAGCGTGCTATCTCGGGAGTGGTCATTGCCGGTCGCAGAGACTTGAGGATGCAAGCTAGAGATGTATGGTAAAGTTGCCTTCGGAACTTGCGGAACACTGCGCTGGCGGTGTGCTCTCAATCGGCTAGAAAGTCCGGTGCAGGGTGAGCCCTACTATATATCAGGAAAAACTAGCTACAAACTTTTCGGGATAGCCAGGAACCCAACGAGGCTGACAGCACCACCATGAGCCTTCCGGATGTTGTTATGCACGTTCCCGTTAGACATGTACAAAGGATAATACTCATTTTGCCCTGTCGCAACGGAGACAGTAGTCTTGTCCGAACCTAAGATCACAGGAACGAACATTGGCCCATGCGTTTGAGGATCGATCGTGATCTTATCCTGAGAGTAAAAGGTCAGGAGTGATCTCGACAATGTAAATATGCGCACGCACCGCTTGCCGCCAGGCCCAGTTGCCTGTCATAAAGTCTGTCCATGTGCGTTGTCCTTTATCGTTGTACTCTTGGATTGGGGCGTAATCAATTTGGCCAGCAAACACGGGGTTGGCAATTTGATTGCGGAGAAGAAGGCGGGGGTCTCTGAACCACACGTCGTACTCACTGTCCATCCATGGCGGTACATTGGCATCCGGACGAGCACCATTGTAATGCATCGAGAATGATTGCCAAGGCACCTCGCCATGACGGATGGAGTCGATCGACTCATAAAGCGTGTTGTAAGATCCGAAGGGTGGATCGGGGTCAGTATCTGCCATCTTCCAAGAGCCCCAGATGTCGAGTAGTTGGTCGATCCGTGTTGCTGGCATTTGATCCTGACGGTATAGGAAGTCACCTAGCTCGAACTGAGGATGGTTGATGAAAGGTGCCCAGTCATCTGGGGCAGGAGCATCGGCATGTAGATGGGGAGGTTTCGTATTGGGTGGTAAGTTGTCTCCATCCTCGTTGATGGGTATGCCTAGGAGAAATATTTGAGCTTGGTTTCCGAAACATCCAGTATACCTCATAACGGCGTACCATCTAGCAAGCGGTGGTATTGTTTTCGAATAGGCACACCTTCTCCGTCATCGCAGACCTCGACAAATGGTTGTTGGTCACACGGGGCGATGGGTCGATCAGCGCCGTGTTTGGCGTCCCGGTGTTGTGTCAAGCCACCTTTTGAACGAAATCCTCGACGACAAGCAGCTGTTGTGAGAAATGCGCACAGATAGTGGCGCTCCTTGAACACCATTCTTGGGCGGGCTGTGAGAAAGAACTGGAGATGGACGGGGAAATTGAGGAGGATTCTGCGCTGAGACGGCCACTTCGAGAAGGAAACTAACATACCAGTGAAGCATTGGTGCTACACCTACAGCGCCCTCGGCCAGGGTGTCTTTCTCCGCGGTGGAGCTCGCCTATGAGACTTGAAACTATCATGTATACTAATGTCGGGTAAGGAAACCAATTCATGATAGGACAGCGGTTGTCGCAGTGGAGTCGAATTCAGACTCACCTTAAAGCTGGTAGCGGCGCACGGCTTCAAAATCGAGTACTTAACCTTTTCGTCTCCGCAAAGCAGAGCCACTCCTAGCTCCCCACGTCACAGCACAGTCATCCACTATGTCTGATAGAGTAACACGCGCACAGAATCAGTTTGCTCATCCTGGCCTCCCCAACGTGAACTCGTAGTGTCGCACTCATAATGAAGTCCTAGCAGATGCAAAGATTGTTGCTGAACGCAAGGAGGTGGAACGGGAGGCTAGAGCAGTCAAAGAAGCTAAGTTGAAATCTTTTGAAGATAAAGCGCGCCGTGCGGCCACACGCACCGACTCTGACACCAATTGTCCTCCTCCAGCCTCTCAAATGAAAGTGCCCCGTCTGCCAGCCCCAAGATTGACGAGAAAGGATGCCTTGGCGGCGGCCCATGCAGGCGATGCTAAAGGTGAGCCTGTCCTCGACTTCGAGCACGGCGGGCCATCTGATTGTTCAAGACGTTGAGATGGAAGATGTTACACTTGCGCAGGATGAGCACGACGATTCAAATGAGAAAGAGAAGACCCAAAGGACAGAAGGCCCACCTTATTATCATTCCCCGGCCGAGCGAAAAGCTATCGCCCGCAAGATTCGTGCCAGGACGGCAGAGCTTGGAGCCATATTTAAAGCTACCTATGAGAGGGTTCAGAAGAGGAAGGCACTCGAGTGAGTTCTCTGTATGCCACATCCAAAGTCAAAAATACGCACACTTGCACACAGGGAGTTGCAAGAAGTCAGCAAAACCTCATCCAAGAAGGTGAAGCCCATGTCCAACTCTGCTAGGCCATTAGGACTTGAGCCTACTTGGCGCGAAGACCCTCAAATGCCAAGCCAACCCCGATGGGTTCATCCTCCTGCGCCTTACCGTGCCGCCGACAAGGATGATAGGGAGGGAGTGCCGCAGCCAAATTGGCGTCCTAATCGGGTAACGCTTGACCAACGCCTTGCTTACGAGAGAGAGGCCTGTGAGCAGGCCACGAAGACCGCAAAAGCTGCTCGTCACTCTGCTCTGAGGGAGGTCTCCGGTCACTCAGATGAAGCACCTATGATAGAGTCCGACGAGGCTGACCCAATCGCTTATGGAGGACTTCAAGATGAGGACGACGCCGCCGAGGAGGAGAACGCCCAGCTCGACTGTTGCGAGCCATGTACTGACAACAATGCCATCTCTGTCTATTCGACACCTGAACAAAGCCGTGAGGCCAGCATCAACCAGGACGTGGGTATCGTCCGAGTGGAGCGCTCTGGCAAGGGTAAGCGAAACAAGGCCATACCTAGGGACATCGAGGTCAACCGCCAGGCCAAGATAAGCTTAGCATGCGACTCTCGATTGAAAACAGCTACTCACAGGTATCGCTTCCGAGTCAGGGTGATACAAGGGCTCAAAGGACCCCGTTGACGATGGTTGAAGTCTTGGATGCAGAAGATAGAGTGGCAATTGCGAACAATGCCAAAATACCGGCACGCAAGGTAAGTTGCTCCGCATGTTCATGACATTCAGCACCACTCACATGTTCCTTTATAGTTAATGGTTGCTGTCAGGGCACACGCCATGGTTCCACAAGAGACAGCGCTGCTTCCGGCAAGCAAGGCTCGCCATGCTCACAAAAAATTCTCCAATAAGGACCTTCCTGCGGGCACTTTGGATAAGTGGCGGCAGTTCTATATCCCGATGTGGACGGACTACATCGGGACCCGACTCGATCCATGGGATACTGATCTTCTTGAACCAGCACAAGAGCTTTGGGACAAAATCTTCCCGATGATCCCAAGGAAGTTGACCATGAAGGGTCCGATCTTTCAACTCATGAGTTTTTCATTGCTAGGCCTCAGTAATGATATACTGATATATTTAGGGCATCCAACGTCTATCAGAATGGCGCGGCTGCTTTGCCACCGACGCGATCGCGGCTGTGGAGATGTATTGGAGTGAGCAATCCGAGATCCTCACAACAGCCGAGCTCCGGGCCAAGTGGGTGGATTGGGCCACCAACCAGCATCCTGATTCACAGTCAATGATATTTCTATATGGCAACATGGACGAGGATCCATTCATGGGGCAATCTGCGGTGAGTCTTGTGTCACGATGCGACAGTCGTCCGCCATCCTGCTGTCCCTACCGATCCGCCCATAATGTCTCGTGACAATGACTAATACATGACATCAGGAGCTCAATGGCCCTTTCCTCACGAAGACCGTCCTACGTTCCCTCACCAGCCATCTCAAGTTGATTGCAGCAATACCATCTGACGCGCGACAAAGGTTGCCGCCGATTGGTGCAGCAGCATTGGCCACTGCTGCGGTATGATCAGTTATTTCCTGTGACGACTGTCTATTACTAACAACTTGTTGCAGGCCGAGCGCGCCGTGCTCATGTGGGCATCAGGCACATTTGAGAAGCCTGATCCGTGAGACGTCAGATCCCACTTCTCGCACCACAAATGGGATGACGTCGTCGACGCGTACACCCAATCTCTGAAGATGAAGACAGAGCGAGCCTGGGTCAAGATGCTCACTCGTGCATACACGATCATGGAGGAGGACAACCCCAACAACAGTACCATTCCCTATTCGAGTGCTCAAGCCCGGGCCTCGAGCGGCCGTGTTTCTGGACGAGCATGGTGTGTCGAGCCCGAAGAGGAGCCCGAAGAGGAGTGAAGAGCACACCTATGGTTTGTCATCATTTTACAGGCTTGAACTTCGTGCTGACTGATTGTGATTGCGCGCTGACTTGCAGTGAAGCTGGTGTGTCATGGTGGCGCGCTCTCGTATTCTCGTATCCATGCAAACATCTGTCATCTGTATCAGTAATAGTAGTAGCTAGGTTTTAGCTAGTGTAATGAAATCATGCTGTTAATCCCCGAACAAATGAAAGAAAATGAAGTGAAAAATCCAATATAAGATCTGTCGGCAATGTATGCTGCTTACTACCCTTGCGATAAGCTCTGTAAGTCATGTTCCTTACCGAGCTTGCGACCGCAGCTTATGGACTACTTGCAAATCACGACCTAGCTGATTACACTTGCTGTAAGCTAATCATGCTTGCTGTAAGCTACAGCAAGTGACCATCACTTATTCCTTACAAGTTCCTTATATGGACGCTTATAGAATGAGACCTAGCTGATGACGCTTGCGCAAGCTCTGGTCTTACATCACTTGCCGTCCTTGCATCACTTGCCCAAGTATCGTAAGCACCCTCCAAGCTCCACAAGCATATATGCCCATTTACTGATGTCCCACTTTGCAATTTACGCACCAATAATGGTCCGGATTCTGCTCTGTGCACTCTTTTGTCGCGTGTGTCTTTCCACACATTCCGCATGTTTCTCCGTCTTGTTGGCAGTGCGCTGCAAAATGCGGGCCTATCTGTTGGCATTTCATGCACCTTCGGGCTCTTGCTAGGGTTTGCGTCCGTAGACAAGCTTGCCCACTATGATGATTCCATCACGGATTGCGGCGTTGGCTGCGCGCGCCGACCTGAACTTCGCGAGGATGTGTGCTGTTCGTTGGCTCTCTAATCTTCTTTCGATGGGTTTCATCCACTTGGTAGAGACCAGTTGGCCTGGGTCGAGTTGCGAGACTCCTTCAATGTGGCGATATTCGGTGGTATTTCCTGTTTTATGCGCGATTGGAACGAATTCGATAATTACCACGTACAATTTCTCTTTGATCTGTGCTTGGCCTCCGTCGAATGCATCTTGGAATTCTTCTCGTTGCTCGCTGTCCTGCACCCATGTTGCGAGCCCTTCCTTGTTGGCTTCGATGACTACTCCTCCGTTCCTGAGTATCCTAGCTCCAGTGAATTTTCCGGCTGGCTGAGTGCTCTTGTTCATCTGTTCGAGGGCTAAGTTCGCTTTCGCGACGATCTGTGCTTCAGAGAGGTCTTTGAGGTTGTGCGTAGCGTCAGAGTTACTGTCTAAGAGGATGCGTCTGCGTTGGGCTTGTTGCCTTGCTAAGTTTGATAGGTGTGTTGTGGGGAGGTGGCTGTGTACTACTGCTGCGTACGTCTGGGCGGTGTTCTGGGCATCGGGTGAGGAAGAAGATGTTGTAATATGGGCTAGAAGTATTACTCAGCGTCTGTGTAGATCACTGTATATTTAATCGGTAAGTACCTAGAAGTATTACTACGTGATAGAAGCGTAAGTAAAAGTGACATCTATGTCTTAAGAAGAAGCGGGCTCACCTCAGCGTCTGTGTAGATCACTGAGGGAAGCCCGACACCGAAGGCGTCAGTAACTACAAGCGCAGTGGCTGAGAACTGTATAGTACTTCGGCAATCTCCGAGCTCGTCAAGTAAGTAAGCAATAAGTAAATCATAAGAAAGAGATGACGAAGGCGATTTGCCTCAGTCCAACACACCCCCTCAAATCTCCTGAAGTCCAATAAGCTCTATCATCTTCTCAATCTTCTGACGAGCCAGCGGTTTAGTAAATCCGTCAGCCGCCATCTCGCCAGTAGGACAGTAGCGTAGCTCAACGAAGTTCTTCTCGATAATGTCGCGGATGAAATGATAGTGGATGTCAATGTGCTTCGTGCGAGAATGGAAGGCATCGTTCTTGGCAAGGGCAATGGCGGATTGGTTATCGCCATAGAGAATGGTAGGTGTGGTGAGAGGGGAGAAGATGTTGCCTAAGAACATACGGATCCACAATGCTTCCTTCGTTGTGTGAGCGAGCGCGACATACTCCGCCTCGGTGCTAGACTGAGCAACAATTGACTGCTTCTTGGAAGACCAAGACACAGCGCCACCATCGAACAGAAAAACATAACCCAGATTGAGCGTCTGTGCTCCTGACCCCCATGATCAGCATCTGAGAATCCCTCAATCCCCCGCTGCTCCTTCCCAAAAGTTAGCCATAACTCTCGTGTGCCCTTCAAATACCTCAGCAATCGCTTTGCGGCTTCCCAGTGAGCACGTCCAGGATTCTGCATGAACTGTGAAAGATATGACACCGCAAAACAGATATCTGGTCGAGCGGCAACGGCAGCATACATGGCAGATCCAATAAGTTCCTGGTATGGAACATTGCGCATCTCGGAGAACTGCTGCGGAGTGGATGGGGATTGCATCATCGTGAGGTGTGCGTTTGGATCAGTGGGAGTGGAGAGTGAATTTGCGGTCTCGAGATTAAAGCGTGAGAGAATTGTGTCGATGTACGCACGCTGAGACAGGGAAATAGTCCGCGCCCCGCGATCACGCTTGATCTCGATACCGAGCAACCAGTGAATCTCGCCAAGATCTGTCATCTCGAAGGCCCGATTGAGGGCTTCCTTCATAGCTAAGATGGCAGCCAAGGAACTAGCAAAGAGAGCGAGGTCGTCGACAGAGACAGCAATGATGGAAACACCCTCGTCGTCACGCTTGTAGAAGATGCCGTGTTCGACGGCACAGACCGTAAAGCCCATGGCGAGGAACGCGTCGCAGAGCTTCTTATACCAGCGCCGAGAGGATTGCTTCAAGCCATAGATTGTCTTGAATAAGCGACAGACCTTCTCTTCGAGGCCGGGCACTGAGAAACCCGGGGGTTGCTTCATAAAGATCTCTTCCTCGAGGTCTCCATTAAGGAATGCATTCTTTACATCCATCTGATGAATCTCCCAGTCAAAGCGAGCCGCGAGAGCGAGTAGAATCCGAATGGAGGTAAGTTTTGCGACTGGTGCAAACGTGTCTCCGTAATCGATGCCGGGGACCTGCGTGAAACCCTGCGCAACGAGCCGCGCTTTGTAGCGCGTGATTTCGCCGGCCGCGCCCCGCTTGATCTTGAAGACCCACTTGGAGCCGACGACGTTGGCGTTCAAGGGCCTGTCGACGAGCTCCCAGGTGTTGAGCTTTGCGAGGCGGTCAAGTTCGTCTTGAATCGCCGCATCCCATTGCGGCCAGTCCGGTCGTTTCCGAGCCGCTTCCACGGTGCGGGGTTCCATCCCTCGGTCGCTTCCGCTGCCATTGCCCACTCTATTCCTTCCCACTTCCTCCCCAGCATCTCCACCTCCTCCAGGACCTCTTCATCGGCCTCTTCATCGGCTAGGAAAGACTCCATGGCCGCTACCTGCGCACTGTCGACAGGATTCGACTCAAGGTCTGGTTTGGGGTCCTCGGATGCTCGCATGCCGCGAGGGACAGCTGGCGCTCGTGCGCTGCCTGTCGTCGTTCCTTCGCCTCGTTCAAGGCGTCGGATGTACTCGGAAGGCTTGGGAGTGCGACGGGGACGCGTCGTTTCGACGCTGGAGGAGAATCGGAGCGCTTGGGGATGTAATCCGGGGTTACAGGTAGGTTTTGACCTCTCGTTGCGCTTGCGTCGAGTTGCGCTGGCGCCGCGTCGTCCTGCTGACCTCCCGGGATGCTTGTAGGCTCGCGCGACTCGGTTTTGAGCCGCGACGCGTCGACGGCATTCGACGGCGTCGTGTCTGGGGTGCCAGGTGCGCTTGCGCGACCTGCACCCTTTGCAGAGTGCGCCGGCGTCCGTGCGTCGTCGTTTGGGCTGTCGTTATCGTCGATAATGACGTCCGGTACCGGTGAGTCGTCCCAGCGCACGTTGCGCTCGACGCTGACCTTCCGTTTCGTCGGCCAGTACACCAGTATCCCCTTGCTTTCAGCACTATAGCCGACGAAGCGTCCTTCGTCAGCTTGCGCGTCGAGCTTGCTCCGCCCCTCTATCTTCACCCATACTCGGCACCCCCACTCGTGGAGTCCACCCAGGTCCGGCTTCGCGCCGTGGACCTTCTCGTATGGCGTTGTGCCTTCAAGCGTGCGCGTTCCGGTCCGATTCCACAACCAGACGGCATGTGACATGGCTGCACCCCACAGGGACCTTGGAAGTCCCGACGCTATCAACAGCGCGCGGCCGCGTTCTACAACGGTCCGTAGGAACCGCTCGGCGGTCCCGTTTTGTGCCGACGAGTCATGAACAGTCTTCTCATGGACCGTTCCCTCGTCTCTGAGGTGGGATTCGAAAGCGTCAGAGGTGTACTCGCCACCGCGGTCGGTGCGTAGAGTGCCGATCCGAACGACGCCACGATGGCCCTTCACGAAGGCCTCGTGTTGAAGATAATGCTTGAAGGCTTCATCCTTCGAGCGTAAGAGTTTCAGGACGATCTCTTGCGAGAAGTCGTCCATAATGGGCATCGCGTAGCGATAGCCAGTAAGAGAATTGATGGGTGCGGGGCCCCACAAGTCTGAGTGTAAGAGCTCGCCATAACGTTTTGCGCGCGGTCGGGTCCGTTCCTTCGGGAATGAGACCGTGTCATCTTCGCCTGCACACAGGCGGTACAAAGCTCCATTTCGGAGACGAGAGCGTCGAGGGTGATGCCTTCGATGACTCTTTCCTTGACCAGCCTCTTTGCTGTGTCCAGGGATATGTGACCCAGGCGACGGTGTAGTTCCCGCGCTGATAGCACGAGGTTGGCATGAGCTTCCTCGTCCCCCCACGTGGTATCAGAGGGGTGCCATCGGCGATCCTGGCGGAACCTGCAGTTCTCGAAAATTTTGACTGACGACTTTGTACAGGTTGTTTGACCGCGGAATTCTCGCGACAACATGATCGGAGGGGTCGGAGATCCTGCAGATCCCCCTTTCAGATAAATGGAGTATCCAGCCTTGTCGATGCGACTGGCCGAGATCAACGTGATCGCGATTGACGGCGCGTACAGCACGTCGGACAGCCGCACGGCGGTCATGTCGTCCCCATTTGGGAGCAGGACTGTAACATTTCCACGGCCAGTTGCCATGAAGGTACGTTTGTCGGCTGCGTAAATGGGTTTGGATGGGATACTGACAAAGTCTGTGAATTCTTCTCGATAGGGTGACATGTGGTGACTCGCGCCCGTGTCGAGGCATCGGACACGTGTCATGGACGAGACGTCGGGGCCTGCTGTCAGTGCCGCAAGGTCAAATGTCGCCGTGAATCCAAATTCGGGATCCTCAGCATCCTCGGCAACTGCAAAGTTCCCCGCACTCTGGTCCGCACCCTTCTTGTGTTGGCCTGGCCGATGCATGCCTGCCGGCCATTGGCCTTCCTTCCCGCCGCCGGGTCGGAAGCAGTCTGCAGCTATGTGGTTGGTAAGTCCACAGTTATAACACTTCTTGCCACTCGACGACTGATTGCCCTTCTTCCCTTTCCCGCGTCCCCCTTTTCCTTGTTTACCTCCGCCATGCGAATACAGCGCCGTCTCGTCAGACGGTGCCTTCTTCTCGAGCCGACCTTGAATGCTGCGCCGGTCGTGCTCCTGCGTGAGGTGCTGAATGATTCCGGAAGGGGTAAGGGGCTTCGAACTGAGACTCGAAGCGGCCGTCATTACTGAAATAACGGACTCGTAGGACTTCGGGAGAGAGGACAGAATGACAGCAACAAAGTCATCGTCGCCGAGAGCCGCATCCATGCCAATGAGCTCGTTCTGGAGTGTGATCAAGGTGTCGAGGTGCGCGCGGACATCGCCGCCCTCTTGGCATCGAGAATCGTGAATACGCCGTCGAATGTCAATTTCGACCATCTTTCCCCGCTTCTCCGCAAGATCGCAGAGCGCCGTCCAAACTTCCTTGGCAGTTGTCTCCCCTTTGATTCGATTGAGGATGGAGTCGGGGATCGTAGAGTAGATCTGCTGCTTGATGGCGGCTTCTCTCTGATTGTATTCATCGACCTTCTCAATAGCCTTGTCATACTTTTCTAGAACATCATCTTTGGCATCTTCGGCAGGAAGCACGGGCTCTCGCGGTTGCCGAGCGGTGCCAGCCAGGTGTCGCGACAGCCCTGTCTTTGATTCAATGGCTGTCTGTACCCGATCCTTGTAGATCGGCCAGTTTGACAGATCTTCTGAGAGCTTCGGAACGGTAGTGACAGTGATTGAATTGGCGAGCGACATGGCTTGGACAGCAGGGCCCATAACCTGTTGTGATATGGGCTAGAAGTATTACTCAGCGTCTGTGTAGATCACTATATATTTAATCGGTAAGTACCTAGAAGTATTACTACGTGATAGAAGCGTAAGTAAAAGTGACATCTATGTCTTAAGAAGAAGCGGGCTCACCTCAGCGTCTGTGTAGATCACTGAGGGAAGCCCGACACCGAAGGCGTCAGTAACTACAAGCGCAGTGGCTGAGAACTGTATAGTACTTCGGCAATCTCCGAGCTCGTCAAGTAAGTAAGCAATAAGTAAATCATAAGAAAGAGATGACGAAGGTGATTTGCCTCAGTCCAACAAATGTACCGCAGAACCAAACTGCTGAACTACGCTACACCGGATGAACTTGATTTGCATGGCAATGATTGGACATAGTCCGCTCTCTTCTGAAAACACGAATGTCTGTGACCAGAAAAGATCGTAACTTCGCCAGTCACGTGCGCACGTGACGCGTGCAGCTTGAACGTTGGAGCCCGGCTGGAACACCCTCGATGCCTGTCTCCATCTCTCAAAGCATATTCCCATGTCTCCGAGTCTTACGAGCAAAGTCGCATCCAAACCCTTTCGCACCTCTGGAAGTATGTTACCTCCGATATATCAGCGTCAAACCCTCATCCCCTGTAGACAGGAAACGGCGCAGCGCCGAACCAATGAACCACGTTCCATCTGAAACCGAATTCCCAGAAAAATGCCTTGTAACAGGAGGCCTTGCGACTGAGTCTCCTGTTCATCTCTGCCATGTCTTCCACGAACGCCACTGGATTAATCATCCTCTGGTAAGTGATCTTCGTAAGTCGTCCGCTGCGGCTAAGCTCATGATAGCCGATTTATCAAGCTATCGCGTCTTGAATGGGCATGGGGATTGAAATATGATACCATTCAGACGGATAGATACTCCAACATCATATCGCGTGCGTTATAATCCATCTGCTTCATTGCTGTATCTGCTTTTTCTAATACCCTTCAGTCCGTCATGATTGGCGTCATTTGTTTGAATCTGATAGGTGGGCTCTGATGCCGTCGATGGATATGATTGACAAACTGTGGGATCGTTGGCTTAAATTCCCTCTGCGTAAGGGTAATCTCCCATCGATCGAAGATGTGCGTTCCCGAATTCTGGTGCGCTTGATAGAGCTTGATTCTTCCTCAGATGTATGACGGTGCAGATATTTTTGAGTATCGTCTTGTGCCGCTATCCACCGATCTTCCTCCCATCTCTCGTTGCAACAAAGCTGAAGATATCTCGGAGGCCAAGTATGCCGCAGGCACTTCTGTCTATTCATATCCATTCGACACTCTGCCGTCGATTTTCTCAAGAGTGAAGCCTCACTTCGTAGTATGCGATGCTGGACGGAAGCTCGACTTGATTTCATATAAAAGCTACACCCTCAACTCGGCTATGGTCCCTATATATGGAGTGTCCCAGGAAAAGGCCGACTTTGCAGTGATGGCGGTGGTTCAAACATATCGCACATGGAATCACCATTTTTATCCCGAAACCTTTGTGACTGCACCTCGAAGAAATGATTCAAGGCCGCGCTCTGGCTCTATCAGGCCCGGCCAACGAAGTCCTGCATCTCAAGGGGATAGCCGGCCGAAGAAGCGAATCCGGACGACTGGTGAAGTCTTGGACGCGGTATGCCCGCAGTTGAATGTGGTTCGATATGCCACCTCCCTGTCGCGTGTCTCTCCATGTGGATCGGACGTTTTGATTATAGGGGATTCTGGGTGGGATACCGAGGTGGATGCGGAATTTGAGAAGAAACAGCTCCGCCGCGCGATCAAAGCCTCGAAACGGTGGGTCAGGGACTGTGAACGGGAGGCTCAATCATCGGGCGGGTGGATATCTTGTGTCACCGACGATGAACAGGTGAAGAGCTATCGTCAAGAGCCGGCTCGAATACTGATTTCGACAATGTAACATATCCCCAACGCACACACGACCATATCTGTATATTTGCTGGACTGCCATGTGTATTCTTTGCGACCGAATGGTATCATCTACGCTTGCTCGTCAGTCAACTCGGTGTAAAATCATCGCGAGGTACTTCTTCATTGTGATCACCGCGCCTCTCTCCCTCTTCGTGTAACTCGATCGCCATAGAAATGGGCCCATGTGTTGTGGCATACAGGTAAGAATTGCTTTGTTGTGATCTGACGCTACTTCCCTCATGGGTCGATCCCTTAGAATAAGCCCTTGTCCACGATGTGGCTTTCAGTTCGGCACGACATTCAACCACACGCTTCATGTGTCTGTGGCAAGGTGGCAAAACATTGCGACAGTATAAAGTGTGGTACCTCTTCCTCTGCCTCTCAATCAACTTGATCTTCAATCCTTCCCTTCGCCTCCTCCCAACTTGACTATCTTGCAAGCTATGTCCACGACCCCTTCCATTCCGTCACCTACTCGTACTCCTGCTCTTGTGCGCACAGGTGTGGCTTCCGATCCGGGCTTGGCCGACACCGGACTCAACGACAACTTCGGCACGGCGAGAACACATAGCCCGAGCCATGAACTCAACGATGGCCAATCAAGCCCTCTTCCTCCCTTGAGTCAAGAGGAAGGGGAGGATGCATTGGGGACGAACGCAGGTCCACCGGATATTTCGAAAGAGGAATATGCCACTGAGTCGGACGAAGAAGAGGAGGGGAGCGACGATGATCCTCCATACAGTCCTGGCGACAGGTCTCCGAACGAGGACGAGCCCCCGTCTAGATTACTGCATTTCACACATAGGCGCCCCCTTGGCGTATCTACGAGCGCCATCAGCAAGAACTATGTGAACGATTTAGATCCAAACGGTGGACAATGTCTGCTTACCCGCGACCTGGCGACGGAGACAGGCGTGGAAAACGCTCATCTTCTCCCCCAAGCCTGGAACAGCCAGCCTAAACTGGTGAGTGTATCTCTATTGCTGGGTATGAATCGTATTGATTGCTTTGTAGCTCACGAGTTGCGAGTGGGCTCTGGGTCAAAAGTACAAAAGCCTCCACGTCGATGAGCCTAGAAACATAGTCAAAAGTGAGCAGATGGTCTCATTTGTCCTGCGCTTCCCTTTTCTGATTGGGTTTGGTTTCGTTGGGTTTGGTTGATTTTAAGTCCGTAGGGACTGGCATTGGAACTATGATCAGAAAATGTTCCTCTTGATGCCTCAATTGGAGACCATCGATGCCTTTGAAGACCGCAGAAGGACTGTCAATAGGTCACCACTGAATGACCCCCCGGATATCATGTCGGTAAGCCTCGATTTATCAGGCTCAATTATCAATATTGCTGATTATATACTCTAGTTGTATGGCGAGAAAGACATCTTCGAATATCGCCTTGTTCCCCTTACAACAGATATCACAAATATCTTTCGATTCGACCGGGACGATCACCCCGTACCGCCTACCACTCCCGATCCTCATCATAGCTCCTCTGATCTTGACCCGTTACAGCCCACCATTCCCGATGCTAATCAACCTGAATCCGAGTCCGCGGCTAACCTGACACTGTCCACCACTTCTAATAGTGCTCAATCCGCACCTGATCCCAAGCTCTTACTCTCCACCTCTTCCACTGAAGCCGACGTAAGCCATCCTTCAAATAAGACACAAATCCCTGCCACTCAAGGCAGTACATCGAAGATGACTCGCCCTGCAGCGAAATCCAAATGGTCATGCCATTGTTACCCGTTCGATACTCTCCCGGTTTTTCGCTCCCATGCCCTACCGCATTTTGTTCTTATCAACGCAGGGGAAAAATTGGCCAGTATAGATGTGCAGGAGCTGGGAACCGTGGTTGCTCTCATCTTCAATGTCGACGAGACTCGAGCGACTCGGGCACTGCATAACATGCTCGACATCTATCTCTCGTGGGTCAATGCAGTGGTTCCATCTAGATTTTACTCTAAGGCCCCGCCGCCGACATCAAACGGCAAGATACAATCAGGCGGGGAGCAGGAGCAGGTCAATGCAACGGTATTTGGAACGCTTGAAGGTATCGTGGACATCCCCGATCATCTACACGCAAGGACAGAGCAGGATGATGTCCCGACGGAGTCCGACAGGAGTAAGCGCGCTTCCGACCGCCAAGAGAAGAAAGAAGTCCGAACCGGCCATTCCATTGCGGATGCCTTGGATGCCCCAGAAATTCAAGCTCTAGCACCGGGCTCAAACTCGGCAGGATCAGGACAGCCTAGCGAGCCTTCTCATTCGTCCGTGGCCGTATCCCTCCCTGCTCCAGACACCAACCCGGCTGCCCCATCTGTCGTCCCGGCCGCTCCATCTGTCGTCCCGGCTGCTCCATCTGTCGTCCCGGCTGCTCCATCCGTCGTCCCGGCTGCTCCATCCGTCGTTCCCGCCGCACCCACTGAAACCATCGAATCCGCCGAGGCTATCGGTCTTGCAGTACCTGCTCCGGTCAAGCCCATCGAGGTCCCCTTGTACAGCCAAGTGGCGGCAGCGAGGAAGTCAGTCACATCTGAGAAGGCCCCGATCGGCACATCGACCCAAGCACGTCGTGGTGTACCGACGAAGATTCCGACGGCCATCCTGACCAATGCATGGAATAGGGCCGACGTAGCAGGGACATCTCAACCAGAACTCGGTCAATATGGGCAACTGGCAGCTGGTAGCGGCAGACTCATACAGAACAAGACGGTCGCGCAGGAAAACTCAGCTTGGACAACAGTAAGGCATCGTTCTCCTCCAGCTGTATCCAAGAACGAGGACTCTCGTCGTGCTTCAGGATCTCTGAGAAGTGACTCGGTACCAGCCAAATCTCGTGCCTTGGCGCCGGCCCAACGGCTTCACACGACAACACTTTGACAACAGTGAATCACTCTCAGGCTGTAAGTGAATCGCTCGGCAAGGGCACTGAACATGCTTCAGGATATCCGAGCAAAGGTAAAGTATCTCCCCGGGCCAATATTCCTCACGCGGGCGCAAGTGCAACGCTCAACATACCTGTACGCGTTGAAGGAGACTCCCAGCACCAGACCATCACCCGACCTTTGCCGGCCTCTTCACTAGGACTTTCTTCTGCCAACCAAGACACACAGACGACGGGCTACCCTCAAACCACAGACATGACAAGAGCGGAGGCGAAGGAGCCTTAGAGGATCCGCCGGAGCAGAAACGGAGGCGAGTCACACGGCCATCAGAAGGTGAAGCGGCCCTGCCAAGTTCCCGTATTCCACTGCCGGCGAAGAGCAAGAAGTTCATAGACCGGATGAAGCCTAAGATGACGCCTTCGATGTCGAATCGGAGGGTCTCTTTCGCTCAAGATCAGGAAGAGGATCCCCCCATAGCATCTGGTTCACAAGGTATGACTGAGAAGATGCCTGTGAACGTGACACGCACGCAAGACAAGGACGAAACCACGGGCGATCGGAGAGACTCAGGGTCGAAGCACACAGACGACAATGAGCAAGACGGTAAGGTTCGTAAGACATCTAAATCCGGAAAGAAGAGGAGGTACTCTAGGCGGTCGTTGGGCGAGACAATCTAAACAGATCGGTTCATCGTGTGAGTATCGGCGCGAAAGGATCGGTTTTAGTCTCTTTGATCATAGGCATGTAGTTTTTTATTATCGTTGATTTGGTCAGACGGTATGGTTCGTTGCTGTACTAGAATGTCGAGAGCCACTTATGTTGATTATGTCCTCTATGCACTGAATGATAATTATGGACTTGCTATGATATGTGAGAAGCAGAAGATTACCGTGGCCAATCAATGCTTGTTTATTGTCCTCAAGAGCGATGCAAAATTCCTTGAATTTTCCCATCCATCCTTTGCCTACAACAAAGATTACGCAACCATGAATACATCTCGATCTTTGATTTAAATTTCTCAAATAACTCACGCGTGTGCCTATCGACAAGGCTAAAAGCTCGCGTGGACAATTCAGCCAGACTATAGGCTAACGAAGATTGGAACTAAGCCGGAAGCCCTGGGTACGGTCTATTTCATTTGTGTGGAACGACGAGATGAATACCACGCACAAGCCATCACTGATAAATAGAGCACAAAGATCGAAGGGAGCAGCACGCCGTGCAAGGCCTCTGCAATGCCGGGGGACTGAGACGAATTTGTCGTCAAATGTGTCTCGAATGTTACAGTAGGGGAGGGGGCACACCAGCTCAGAAGCATGACCTGTTCACACACTAAAAGACGACGGTGCCGGGGAAAACGCCAATTTTCGGGGTTGCGCATCGCCCCCAAAATGAAGCGAGAATGGCCAGGAGAGTGGCTCCTCTGGGGTTGCATTCAGTCCTGAGATATCGATGCCGTCAGATGCGCCATCCATCAGTCACCAATCAGACGAGGCAGGACAGGCTGTCGCGAGGACGAGCTTCGGATGCGGATGCCACACACCAGACGACCCACTGCCCCTCTCGTAAGCTGTATTCTGCCCGTTTTGCGTGGGAGGCGGCGAGAGACACGAGGCTTCGCGAATGAGCGCAAAACTTAAGTTTGGTTCGGCTCTGAGTTGAAAACTGGAAGAGGAGATGAAGCACAATCCGAAGGCTGCTCCCGCCACTCACCTAATTCAGACGCCCAGTCCCGAAGCGAGAATGGAGCCCCGAGTCAGGCCTTGAAAGAAGGCGGGACAAGCAGACGCGTTTTCCATTCCCTTGAACGGCTCGCTTATAAGTTAAACAAGGGACTTGAAACAGAAGCACGACTCTCACCCTGTCCATTGACCTCAAAATATTTACACCCATGCCCTACCCAAGCCACCTGTCGTACGACCCTCAAAACTGGAAGAGGGCTCTCTTCGCAGCACAACGGCAAATCAAGATGGGCTTTCCCGACGTCAGCGCGTTTCACGCCGACCCTCAATCCTTCGCCCTGGATAATCCGGCGCAACACACTGTGGCTCATCAACATGAGCCGATTGTACGCTTACACTCCGCTGACATATCGTTACTGTGATACTCACCTGCCTCATCTAGCACTGCTCCGCGCCGGAGTGGGCACCAGTCCACCCTCTGCCCGGCAACGGCATGGCCGGGCCGTGGTACGTCGCCAACGGCGGCCTCGACTCTCCCCAGTCAATGCTGCCTGCTGGAGGAGGTACTATCAGGGCGTGTCAATGGCAAATGGCCCCATATGGGGTGAGCCATTCCCTTCTTTCATGTATTCTTTGTTCAAAACCGTCCGTCAGGTCAAGAATGGCTGGCGAGTACATGCTACTCGTCATGCAATGTTGCATGGCCTCAGTACAGAGCTGTACAAATGATGGGGCAGCCTACAGCCAGACCAGAAATGTCAAGGGGGACTACCAGCGGCAGAACGACAGCGAGGTATGCACCCTATGAGCAGCGACGAAGGCGGACAGAAGGCGATGTCGTGGGTGTAAGGGGTGACGACAAAGGCTTCGAGGGCAATACCCTCTCCCAACCAAACTTCACATCAAGAACGTCCGCCCGCAGGGATGCTCCTGCGAGTGGGTTCATTCCGGAGTCTGTAAAGGCAGCAGGCCGAGGGCAGACCCGCCGAAAGGCCATCTCGCGGGCACCCATGGTAGACAAGCGGCAGACTCCATATCTGAGCTCGTGCTGGAACTGCCACCACTGTGAGAGTGGCTTTGGGCGAGTCCACGAATTGCGGCGGCACTGGAGGACTGCGAGCGTGCACGTCCGGGCGTCATTGACATGCGATGAGTGCGAGAACGACGGGACGTTCAGCCGGCCGGACACGCTGCTCGCGCACAAGAGGACGTTACATGGATGGCCCTAATGGACGATGTCTACGCGTATGCGATGGATGGGGGAGCGGATGGAGTCATCTGAAGGTGGAGAAAGAGGTCAGTGTTTTTTGTGTAGCCATCATTCTGCCGTCCACCCCGCTCACCCGCCTTGATCGGTCTCCTCCCTTGATGAACCTCTCTTTCTCGCCATAGACCGCCCTCTCAGGAAAGTGGACGTCGACGTCGACTCCCAAATCGATCCAAAGTCGATCCTCTGTGTCAGCCTGTACGAGCCCCCGCAATATGGGGAATCAGATGGTGGATAATTTACTTCCTTGCGTGCATTCCAGCTTTTACAACAGCATTCCAATACACATTTCTAACCTTTTGAATCTGCCTTTGTGCATAGTCGGAGTCAGAGAGAAAGTGAAGAGATTTTTTGTCATCGTGGTGTGCGATGAGAAGAGCCAGCTACTAGCCGGCGCCACGGGGCTGACACAGTTCTCGACCTCGACTAGATCGGACCGCATCAGATCTACAAAACGGGAGCATGGCACGGTCAGCGACATTCGTGGCGAACCGCATCAGGCGCCACGAGGACGCGTATGTACTTTTGTTGAAATTCCTACATTTGATGTGAGCGAAGAGGCGCGGAGAGAGACCATCAAGAAAAAGGTCGTATACTTCGCGTAGACACCATACGCCTGTGAAATCTGCCTACTCTCGTGACGCCGCGCAGAATTGCACTGGGTCATGATGACGATACGAGTGGTATAAATACAAGGATGCATGGACGGCGAAGCTCGCCTGGATATGAGTGCTAGACGGTCTCAAGACTGAAATGTCCCCAGTCCACCGTATCACCCTACACGCCGACATCGCCCAGAGAAACCACGAACAAGACAGCCGAAGAGCATTCCATATCCGAGAATGAAACACTCAATAAGCAATCCCAAGCAAGAAAGAGAACGAGTTACGTGCCATCAAGATGTAGCTAGTCTCGTGCACGCGCCACGCGACCGTGCTCGAAGCTCGAAGAAGTCCCAGGATCGCCACAGATATTCTCGCATATCTTTAATGGGCTCGCAATGGGTTATGTGTTAGATTCCTTCAGCAAGGCGCGGTCGCAGTCGCAAAGGGCCTTCATATCGGACTCGGGGAGGTGCTCGCAGCGCATGAGATGCTCGTGGCGATCCATCGTTGGTCCGGTTCGTCGCGTGTCATTCTAGCAGCATCCGTGGAAGGGAGAAAACAGAGGGAAGATAGATAAAAAATGAACAAGCTTGAAATAAAACGCTATGGCTTGGAGAAAAGGAAAAGGGGATGAGAGGAATGCGTGCGACGTTGAGGAGATGCCCGGTGGCGTCCAAGTTCAGCTCGGCTCCGCTTGACCGTCACTTCGCCCACAACACTCCCACAACATCCGGCGTGCGCGCAATCAAAATCCCTCAATATTATGCTCTATGCATTCGACGTCTCGCATGCACGGGATTTTATCTCACTCATCCTATGCCTGTCCCTGGCTATCCCTACTTGAACGGAACATCAGAAGCGACCATGCGTTCAAGTCGCTGAATCTAACTTGGATTTTGGCTTTCCCTTGCCTTCGGGTCCATTCGGATGCACATTGCAAAGCAAGCGCACATTAGCGGCGACGTTATGACCAACAAATACAGCAAGAGCAGAGGGTACGATCTGCATGATCAAAGGCAAGGGGCGCTCGAGTAAGTCAAAAGCAGCACTCCGGTCCCTCTCCATTGCACTCACCGTTCATCGATCATCCTCCACACCCCTCCTCTTCCCACTGCTTTCAGACAGCTCCAGACACCCTCTTCACGGCATGCGTTCTGTGAATGTCGAGGGCCCCCCGGTCGAAAGAGTGCTTCGTTGCTCGCAAAGGGTCGTCCCACACACGCCTTCCAAGTACTTCTTGAGGTGTGTGTACTTACTCGCACTAGTCGTATGGTTTTGTCTATTCCTGCGCCTCGGCTCTGGTCTTCTGTGGCTACATCTAATGCCTGGTGAGCGTTTCCAGACCGCGAAGAGTGTGCCCATTCGCGTATTCGCCCTCGCAGACGGAGATTCTTGATTTCATCTATTCTTTGCTTGAGTATACAACCCTCAGAGTTGCTCTATTAGATATCCGATGGGCTTTGGCGGGCGCATCGATGTGATATTGCTTGTTCAGCCTTTCTGGCCGCCTCCTGTTTCTTCAGAGATAGCAGGTACAACCGTGGAGGTGCCGGTCTCATTGACTTGCGCCACGAGATCTGTGGCTCGTGCGTTGTCGTGCGCGGAACACGGGTGCTGGTGATGCACGACTCCGACATGTCTGATGGCTCGATATTCCGTGAAGAGTCTCGCAGCTTGCAATCGAGCAGCCAGGGCTCTCTAGTCTATGCTTCCATGAAGGTAGATTTAATATGGGCATAGAGACGAGTAAGACGAGTTACGCACCCCGTACGATGAGTTTTGCCTTGGACCTGCCGTTCTCTGGGGTCGGCACTACTCCTGGGGATGAACCCTACCCGGCATCCTAGAATGGCCCTTGTGCCGTTGCATATGCGGGATGAAGTAGCCGCCTGCCTTGACGAATCAAGTAGCGCTGGCGCGTTCTACAAATGGCGCGTTCAGCATCGCCTTCGCTACCGGGGAGTATCCAGAATGTCACAAAGCACCTTGAGCAATCAAGCGTTGTGTCGCATGTATTGTGGCATCGAGTGCGCCACCGCTGTCGAAGACGTCGATGAGCGCGGTCCATGGAAATGTCGCCTAGCTACCCCGGCTGGTGGATTGGCAAATTCGGAAGACAGGGTAAGGCTGTAGGTGGAGAATGCGGACAGTGTTGGGTAATGGTTGCAATTCCGGTTCAAGCTGATGGCCATTGCTCACATATTCCCTCGTATCCGGGAGAGAAGCGATGAAGAAACGTTTGTTTCTTGAGCTTTGCCACTGCGCTCAGCTGAGGGCAGATAATTTTGTGGCTGGAGGCCACCGTTACCACAAGTATGCTGCCCGTTCATTTTTGGTCCTGGTTCGAATTGATCACTTATGTTCTTGCTTTGTGGGTCTTTGTGGCAGTATCGTTGGGGCTGCACATCCCGCGATAACGAATGATCTATGACCGGCCGCGAGGAAACCTGCGCGCTATCGCAACTGCAATTCGTGAGCCTCATGTCATTTGCATCCTGAACTACGTTCCCTGATCGCATTTGTCAGGCTTTGGTGCCCCTGCGATTTCTGCAATGACATCAATTTCCAAGGTCGAGGAGACACCCAGCGACGGCGCTCTTTAGCATCTCTCCTAATCATGCGTGGCCTGACACCTACGTTGAGTGCAACCCTTTCCAGATCTCTGCCACAGTGCCCAATCATAAATCATGGCGCAAGACTGACATAGGAAGGCGGAAAGAGACAGTAGTCACAATGACAGCTGCAGTGTTCGTCCGTTGCCCGTTGTTTTCAAACCTCGCTCATGCTGATGTCGCCCACAAATATGCTAATAGAGAAGAGACGCGCACATCAGTCTGTTTATAAATCTATCTTGAGTGCTAGCATGCTCACTATTCACAAGTATTGGCAAGGTGAGCAACGACACGTGTCTGCATGCGCCACGCTCACATCATTGTGACCGCGTCACTTGCATCAGATCACAGCCCAACTCACATCAATACCCAGATCGATCGGCGACGGTGGTATCAACGGGAACGAATGTGATGGTCGCTGCTCAGTAAAGAACGGCCACACCTGACGACAACACTCACGCCACGACACCGCTCACACTTCATTACCTACCTGGAATCATGTCGCGGCACCTGTGCCCTCCAGACCACATGAAACTGTTGCCGAGAACGCGCGACCTCCTCCAATGGTGGAGAGTACGAGAAAGCAGATGCTGGTTTAGCGAAAGAGGGCCGAGTTGAACAGTGAACGTGGAGGTGTCGTCGAATTAGATTGTCATATCGCGACCGGCTCCATCATTTTCATTCTGTAATGACTCGACATACACACCGTGTATCCATCATGTCAGACCGCACGAAGAGAGATGCCGCGTGCAACACGTCAGTCACGCGTGCACGTGGCCGGATACGAGTACGTGACACTACAACTGAGATGTTCGACTTCGCCATCGCGTTTCAGTGTCCTCATCTCTCCTTCTCAGGTTTTTCTCCAATGGCTGCTAGCCTGTCTAAGAATCTCGAATCCACCTCTTCGTCACGCAACTCTCCAAGTATGTCTCTATCCCCTTTCATGCGCGAAGTGCTCAACCTTTCTAGACAAGAAACGGCGTCGAGCTAGATCAAGCAACCCTGCTCCAGCTGAGTCTAAGGAGACAGAAAAATGCCTAGTAACAGGAGAATCAGCGACTGAGTCTCCGGTCTATCTCTGTCATGTCTTTCATGAGCGCTACTGGAGCAATCACCCTATGGTCAGTCGACTTTGTGAGACGTATTTTGCATCTAAGCTGATCTCACCCAATCTATCAAGCTCTCGCGCTTCGAATGGGCGTGGGGAATGAAATATGATACCATTCAGATGGATGTGGATTCAAACATGATATCGCGTGCGTACTTCGCTATATTGAGGTCCTTGCTTTTCCTGATACAATTCAGTTCGTCATGATTGGCGTGATTTATTTGAATCTGATCGCTGGGCTCTGATGCCCTCGATGGATATGATTGACAAACTCTGGGACCGCTGGGACAGATTTCCCCTACATGAGGGCAATGTTCCGTCAATCGAGGATGTGCGTTCATCGATTCTGCGTCGCTGTATACGGCCTGACTCTACCTCAGATGTACGACGGTGCGGAGATTTTTGAGTACCGTTTAGTGCCACTATTCCCCGATCTTCCACCCGTTTCCCGTTGCAACAAAGCTGAACATGTTTCGGAGGGGAAGAGGGATGATACTGCAGGCGCCTCCGTCTATTCGCATCCATTCGACACTCTACCACCAATTTTCTCAAGAGTCAAGCCTCACTTTGTGGTATGCGATGCTGGCAGAAAGCTTGACGTGATTTCCTTCAAATGTTGCACCGCCACTTCTGCTATGGCTCGTATCTATGGAGTCCCCCAGAAAAAGGCCAACCTTGCGAAGCTGGTTGTGCTTCAAACGTTTCGCACATGGAATGACCATGTTCACCCTGCGACGTTTGTGACTTCACCTCGAACAAATGATTCGAGATCGCGCTCTGGTCTTCTTAGGCCCGGCCAACCGAACCCTGCATCGCAGCGTGCTAGCCGTCCGAAGAAGCGATCCAGGACGACTGGCGAAGTGATGGACTCGGTGTGCCCGCAGTCTAATGTTGTTCGATATGCCACCTCCCTTTCGCGTGTCTCTCCATGTGGATCGGACGCTTTGATTGTAGGGGATTCTGGGTGGGATACCGAGGTGGACGCGGAATTTGAGAGGAAACAGCTCCGCCGCGCGATCAAAGCCTCGAAACGGTGGGTCAGGGACTGTGAACGGGAGGCTCAATCATCGGGCGGGTGGATATCTTGTGTCACCGACGATGAACAGGTGAAGAGCTATCGTCAAGAGCCGGCTCGAAGAATGAGTTCGACAATGTAACGTATCCCCAACGCGCACACAACCATAGCTGTATCTTTGCTGGGCTGCAATGTATATTCTTTGCGACCGAATGTACCATCTACGCTTGTTCGTCAGTCAACTTGGTGTAAAATTATCACTGGGTGCTACTTTATTTGATCACCGCGCCTCTGCTTCCTCTCTGTGTAACTCGATCGCCATAGGCATGGACCCATGTGTTGTGGCATACAGGTAAGAATTGCTTTGTTGAAATCTGGCGCTACCTCCCTCATGTGTCGATCCCTTAGAATAAGCCCTTGTCCACGATGTGGCTTTCAGTTCGGCACGACATTCAACCACACGCTTCATGTGTCTATGACAAGGTGGCAAACATTGCGACCGTATAAATTGCGGTATCTTCCCCTCTGCCTCTCAATCAACTTGCTCCGCAATCCTTCCCTTCGCCTCCTCCCAACTTGACTATCTTGCAAGCTATGTCCACGACCCCTTCCATTCAGTCATCTACTCGTACTCCTGCTCTTGCGCGCATAGGTGTGGCTTCCGATCCGGGCTCAGACGACACCGGACTCAACGACGATTTCGAAACGGCGAGAACACATAGCCCCGGTCATGAACTCAACGATGGCGAATTGAGACCTCTAAATTCCCTGAGTGAGGAGGGAAGAGAGGATGCCTTGGGACCGACGATGGAGGTAGCTCCGAACGCTTCGCAAGAGGAGGACGCCACTGAGTCGGATGAAGAAGTGGACAAAGGCGACGACCCTTCATACAGTCCTGGCGACAGGTCTCTAGACGAGACTCCGTCTGGACTACTACACTTCGCCTATAGGCGTCCCCTTGGCGTGTCTACGAGCGCCGTCAGCAAGAGCAAAGTGAACAACCTAGATCCAAATGGTGGACAATGTCTGCTCACCCGTGACCTGGCGAAGGAGACAGGGATTGATAACGCTCATCTGCTCCCCCAAGCCTGGAACAATAAACCTGAACTGGTGAGTGAATCCTGTTAACAAGTATCAATTGCGATTGATTGCTTGGTAGATCACGAGGTGCGAGTGGGCTCTTGGGCAAAAGTATAAAAGCCTTCACGTTGACGAGCCTAGAAACATAATGAAAAGTGAGCAGATTATCCCCTTTTTGTCCTGCGCTTGCTCTGATTGTTTTTACTTGTTTAGTCCGTAAGGATTGGCATTTTAACTATGATCAGAAGAAATTCATGTTAATGCCCACATTGGAGACCATTGAGGCCTTTGAAACCCGTAGAGAGGCTCTCGAGTTATCACCGTCCGACGATCCCCCGGACATCATGGCGGTAAGCTTTAATTCATCAGGCTCGATATTCATTATTGCTGATCTTGTGCTCTAGCTCTATGGCGAGGAGGATATCTTCGAGTACCGCCTTGTTCCACTTACAGCAGATATCACAAACATCTTTCGTTTCGACCGAGATGGTGCCCCCGTACTGCCCGCCATCCCTAATGCTGGTGATAACACTTCTAATTCGAACCCCGTACCACCCACTGGCACTCCAGACGCCGATGGTGCTATTTCGGATCTCAACACCGTACCGCTCATCACTCCCAACACTGATCGTCTGCATTCCGAGTCCGATCTCGATGCCGAACTGTCCTCCATTCCTGTTGCTAATAATAATACCTCCGTTTATGACCCCTCACCGCCCACCACCCACGAGGCAGATGGTACTGCATCTAATTCCAACTTCGTTGCACCGGATCCCGGGTCTCATTTATTTGCCCAAGACGATAACTCTGATCCTGATGCAGACGCCTCAGCGTTCAACACAGATGATCCATTCGGTGATGCTTTAACTGAGCTGGACCTTCCCGCGGCAAAGACAAATTGGGCATGTCATTGTTGGCCATTCGATACTCTACCGGTCCTTCGCTCCCATGCCCTACCCCATTTCGTTCTCCTAAACGCAGGAGAGAAATTGGTAGGTATAAAACTGCAGACATTGGCACCCGTAGTTGCTCGTATCTTCAAGGTTAACAGAAGGGAAGCGATGGGGTCGCTGGCCACCATGTACCACGTCTATAATTCATGGATCCAAGCGGTTGTTCCATCAAGGTTCTACTCGAAGCCACCGCCACCGTTGTTAAATCACCAGACCATCAAGTTGGGAAAAAATCGAGAACAGGCCGAAGCCGGGACAGCGGAGCAGAGTGATGGTCAGGTGGAGTCCGTGAGGAGTATGCGCGTTGCCACGCGCCAACAGACGAAAGAAGCCCAAACTAGCCATACCGTTGCGGATACCCTCAATACTCCAGAAATCCCAGCTCATGCACCGATCGCAAACGCGGAAGGATCAGGCGAGCCTACGGCTATATCCTCCCCTGCCCTGGAATCAAGTCAGGCTGTCTCATCCGTCGTACCCACTGTACCCGCTGAGACCAGCCCTCCCACTGATGCCGTCAATATCTCCGTACCTGCTCCGGTTGAGCCCATCGTGGTCCCCTTGTACAGCCAAGTGGCGGCAGCGAGGAAGTCAGTCACATCCGAGAAGGCACCGATCGGCACATCGACCCAAGCACGTCGTGGTGTACCGACGAAGATTCCGACAGCCATCCTGACCAATGCATGGAACAGGGCCGAAGTAGCAGGGACATATCAACCAGAACTCGGTCAATCTGGGCAACTGGCAGCTGGTAGCGGCATACTCATACAGAGCACGACGGCCGCGCAGGAAAACTCGACCTGGACAACAGTAAGGCACCGCTCTCCTCCGGCTGGATCCAAGAACAAGGACTCTCGTCGTGCTCCAGGATCTCTTAGAAGTGACTCGGTAACAGCTCACTCTCGTGCTCTTGACGCCGGCGAGATGGCTTCACAAGATGAAACTTTGACAACAGCGAAACGCTCTCAGGCTGTAAGTGAATCGCTCGGCAAGGGCACTGAACATGCTTCAGGATATCCGAGCAAAGGTAAAGTATCTCCCCGGGCCAATATTCCTCACGCGGGCGCAAGTGCAACGCTCAACATACCTGTACGCGATGAGGGAGACTCCCAGCACCAGACCATCACCCGACCTTTGCCGGCCTCTTCACTAGGACTTTCTTCTGCCAACCAAGACACACAGACGACGGGCTACCCCTCAAACCACAGACATGACAAGAGCGGAGGCGAAGGAGCCTTAGAGGATCCGCCGGAGCAGAAACGGAGGCGAGTCACACGGCCATCAGAAGGTGAAGCGGCCCTGCCAAGTTCCCGTATTCCACTGCCGGCGAAGAGCAAGAAGTTCATAGACCGGATGAAGCCTAAGATGACGCCTTCGATGTCGAATCGGAGGGTCTCTTTCGCTCAAGATCAGGAAGAGGATCCCCCCATAGCATCTGGTTCACAAGGTATGACTGAGAAGATGCCTGTGAACGTGACACGCACGCAAGACAAGGACGAAACCACGGGCGACCGGAGAGACTCAGGGTCGAAGCACACAGACGACAATGAGCAAGACGGTAAGGGTCGTAAGTCATCTAAATCGGGGAAGAAGAGGAGGTACTCTAGGCGGTCGTTGGGCGAGACAATCTAAATAGATCGGTTCATCGTGTGAGTATCGGCGCAAAAGGATCGGTTTTAGTCTCTTTGATCATAGGCATGTAGTTTTTTATTATCGTTGATTTGGTCAGACGGTATGGTTCGTTGCTGTACTAGAATGTCGAGAGCCACTTATGTTGATTATGTCCTCTATGCACTGGATGATAATTATGGACTTGCTATGATATGTGAGAAGCAGAAGATCACCATGGCCACTCAATGCTTGTTTATTGTCCTCAAAAGCGATGCGAGATCCCTTGGATTTTCTTATCCATCCTTTGCTTCCGACAAAGATAATGCTGCCATACGGTCTACTGCTCTATTTCATTTTTGTGGAACGACGAGACTCATACCACGCACAAGCCATCACTGATGAATGGAGCACAAGGATCGAAGGGAGCAGCACGCCGTGCAGGGCCTCGGCAATGCCGGGGGGATGAGACGCATTTGTAGCCAAATATGTCTCGAATTACACAGTAGGTGCGCGCCGGCTCAGAAGCAAGACCTGTTCACACACTAAAAGACGACTGTGCCGGGGAAAACGCCAATTTTCGGCATCGCCCCAAAAATGAGCGCGAATGGCCAGGAGGGTGACTCCTCCGGGGTTGCATTGTGCCCTGAGATATCGATGCCGTCAGATGCGCCATCCATCAGTCACCAATCAGACGAGGCGGGACAGGCTGTCGCGAGGACGAGCTTCGGATGTGGATGCCACGCACCAGACGACCCACTGTCCCTCTCGTAAGCTGTATTCTGCCCGTTTTGCGTGGGAGGCGGCGGGGGACACGAGGCTTTGCGAATGAGGGGAAAACTTAAGTTTGCTTCGGCTCTGAGTTGGAAAACAGGAAGAGAAGATGAGGCACATTCCGAAGGCTGCTCCCGCCACTCACCTAATTCAGATGCCGAATGGAGCCCCAAGTCAGGTCTTGAAAGAAGGCGCGACAAGCAGACGCGTTCGCCATTCCCTTGAACGGCTCGCTTATAAGCTAAACGAGGGGCTTGAAACAGAGGCACCACTCCCACTCCGTCCATTGAACTCAACGTACTTACACCCATGTCATACCCAAACCACCAGTCGTACGACCCTCGAAACTGGAAGAGGACTCTCCCCGCAGCACAATGGCAAATCAAATGGACTTTCCCGACATCAGCACGTTTCATGCCGACGCTCAATGCTTCGCCGTGGATGACCCGGTGCAACACACTGTGGCTCATCAACATGAGCCGATTGTACGCTTCCGCTCTGTTGAAATATCGCTACCGTTATGCTCACCTGCCTCATCTAGCACTACTCCACGCCGGAGTGGGCACCAGTCCACCCCCTGCCCGGCCACGGCATGGCCGGACCATGTTACGTCTCCAACGGCGGCCTCAACTCTCCTCAGCCGATGCTGCCCGCTGGAGGGAGCTTTCACCAGGCAGCGCCACTGGCGAACGGCCCCGTGTACGGTGAGTCATTCCCTTCATCCAAATATTCCTTGTTTATAAATTCTTTCGTCAGCTCAAGTAGGGCCTGCGATCCCATACTACTCGTCATGCGTCACAGCACAACCTCAGTATGGCATTATACAAATTCTGGGGCAGCCTATAGCCAGCTTAAGCATGCGAGGGGCGACTGCCGGTGGCAGAACATCGGCGAGGTATGCACACTATGAGCAGCGACCAAGGCGGCCAGAAGATACTGCCACGGGTGTGGCGGGTGACCGCGAAGGCTTTGAGGGTGATACCCTCAACCGACTAAACCTTACATCAAGAATGTCTGCCCGCAGGGATGATCCTGCGAGTGGACTCATTCCGGAGTCTGTAAAGGCAGCGGGCCAAGGGCAGACCCGGCGAAAGGCCATCTCGCGGGCGCCCAGGGTAGACAAGCGGCAGACACCATACCTGAGCTCGTGCTGGAACTGCCACCACTGTGAGAGTGGCTTTGGGAGAGCCCATGAGTTGCGGCGGCACTGGAGGAGTGCGAGCGTGCACGTCCGACCGTCATTGACATGCGACGAATGCGAGAACGACGAGACGTTCAGCCGGCCGGACGCGCTGCTCGCGCACAAGCGGACGTTCCACGGGTGGCTGTGATGTACGATGTCTGCGCGTATTCGATGAATGGGGGAGTGGATGGAGTCATATGGAGGTGGGGAAAAAGGTGGGTGTTTTTTGTGTAACCATCACTCTGCCGTCCACCCAGCTCACCTGGCCTCATTGATGTCCTCCATTGCTAACCTTCTCTTTCTCGCCATAGAACTTCTTCTCAGGAAGGCGAACGTCGACGTCCACTCCCAAATCGATCTGAAGTCGACCCTTAATGTCGGCCCGTACGAGCGTCTATGATGTGGTGGGGAACAAAATCCTGAAGAATTTACTTACCTGTATTCCATCTTTCACAATATAATCCCAATACACCTTTCTTTTCTGTTCACGTCTCTCTTTGTGCACGGTAGAAGTCAGTGAGGAAAAAAAGAGATCTTTTGCCATCGTGGTGTGTGATGAGAAGACTCAGCCAGCAGTCAGCCGTTGCCGGCCCGGCCGCGGGCATTTTCCCGGTCTGCACACCGTTCTGCCTGTCTGCATCTTCCTCCCTCAGGCTTCGTGTATCAAGCCTTTCAGACTCGTTTGTTGGTGAAAGATGTCTCTACTCGATTCCTGTTTTTTCTGTAAATTCGACGATGATGCTGTAGTCTGGAGTGATATGTTCTTTGCGGTGTTTGGTACGCTGCCCGTTGTGTGAATACCGGCTAACACATCTGCGCTCTCGAGCGGGCGACCCGCTGTTCTCTATTGCGACCTTGGCTCCTCATACTGATCTCGACGGCTATCGCTATGCGTCAAGTCTACAGAACTCCCGAAGACGGTGAAATCAGATGTGCCTTAATTCTTCCTGTTACTCTCTTCGAACTCCATACATCTCTATGCTCACTCTACGTCTTTCTTGCACGTAGAACCTTGAATTCTACTCTGTGGTGGGTAATATCTGTGTCATCTTCGCTATGCGATCTCAATGATCTCGTGTCACACATCAGTAAACCAGCAAAAAAGCTTACATTACTTATAAGACACTTACAAGGCTTCTACAAGTGTAGCAAGGTTAGCAAGTTTATCAAGACAACAGCTTGGCCAAGCCTTATTATCTAGGTCTCATTTTACAAGTGAGGGTCTAAGGAGTCCATAAGATACTACAAGCTTGAACACAAGCTAGCCCGAACAAGTTTGACAACGGCGGGTGTTAAATTAATTACATAAAATTAAAATTAAAAACATTCTCTAATTCTGGCACCAGCCAGACTCGAACCCTAGATCTTCAGCATGTGACCAATCTGTGGCACCATTTCCGAGCATCTTGGCCACTCCAGATGGTCCAATAATTATGCAGGAGGTACATAAAATATATAGAGCTTTTGTTGCCTTCGAGGCGTTTTTTTGACAAGTCAGCCTTGCTCTGCCACAACGTAAAACATCTGTATTTTCGCTTTTTGGGACATCTTTCTGGGGACCAGTAACCCTATTATGTGCCATTCAGATGAGGCAGCCTTTCAGTATATTCACAGGATCTTGCCTGCATAGGAAGTGTCAACAAAGCAAAAATACAGATGTTTTAGGTTGTGGCAGAGCAAGGCTGACTTGTCAAAAAAACGCTTCAAAGGCAATAAAAGCTCTATATATTTTATGTACCTCCTGTATGATTATTGGACCATCTGGTGGAGTGGCCAAGATGCTTGGAAATGGTGCCACAGATTGGTCACATGCTGAAGATCTAGGGTTCGAGTCTGGCCGGTGCCAGAATTAGATTGGTTTTTTGAAATTTGATCTTATGCTGCTCCTTGTGTGCGAGCTTGCAGATTGAGACCTAGCCAAGTAAGCTTGCTACAAGCTCTGTGTCTCTCTGCAAGCTGGGGTCCTTGTACATCCTTATAGATAAATAATAAGAATATGTAGCTTATAAAAGTACTAAAAGGGTTTTTAAGCTGTTTAAGTACTGCAAGCTTTTTTGCTCGTTTACTGATGCACTGTCCTGTCCTGACAAGGTGACGGCTTTCATCAGTGTTCTCTCTTCTCTGGCCGCTTCGTCACAAACCTATCTTGTACCAGTGAGTATGATCATACATCGGCATGGGCTAGAAATTCGATGACCATAACTTCACCATGAGGCTGAACGCACGTGATGCGTCCAGGTGCACTGGTTCAACTTTGCTACACTTCAGCGCTTCAGCTTCAGTGTCCTCATCTCTCTTTCTTAGACTTTCTTACAATGTCTCCGATACCCTTGCATAACGTCGAGTTTCTTTCTTGTGGCTCTCCAGGTACGTCGATCGCTTTCCAAGCTGTCAGCGCAAGGTGCTCATCCCTTTTAGGCACTGAACGGCGAGAAGCAGAAGTAAAAGATGCCCTTACACCTGAGGCTCAAGACGTAGCGAAATGCCTCGTAACAGGAGACTCAGCGACTGAGTCTCCGGTTCATCTCTGCCATGTCTTCCATGAGCGCCACTGGAGCAATCATCCTATGGTCAGTTGTCTTCGTGAGACGTCTCTCGAGTCTAAGTTAATCTCGGCCACATTCTCAAGCTATCGCGTCTCGAATGGGCATGGGGCATAAAATACGACACTATCCAGATGGATCAAGACCCCAACACGATATCGCGTGCGTCTTCTTCTCTGCGATATTTCCTTGCTCTGACAGTCCCCAGTCCGTCATGATTGGCGCGATTTGTTTGAATCTGACAGGTGGGCTTTAATGCCCTCAACTGATATAATCGAAAAGCTGTGGGATCGTTGGGTCAAGTTTCCCCTCCGGGACGGCAATGTTCCGTCGATCGAGGATGTGCGTTTCCGAATTCTTCTGCGCTGTGTAGGGTTTGACTTCTCCTCAGATCTACGACGGCGCGGAGATTTTTGAGTACCGTCTGGTGCCGTTATTCCCCGATGTTCCTTCCATTTCCCGTCGCAACAAAGCTGAGGATGTTCCGGAAGGTGACGAATCCTCAGGCACCTCTGTTCATTCGTATCCATTTGACACTCTGCCGCCCATATTCTCAAGAGTCAAGCCTCACTTCATGGTATGCGATGCTGGCAGGGAGATCGCATCAATTTTGCTTCAGTATTACAGGACCACCTCTGATATTGCTCGTATATATGGAGTCTCCAAGGAAAAGGCCAAACGCGTGACGGTGGTGGTGTATTCAACATATTGCATATGGAACGACCACGTTCACCCTACGACATTTGTGACTTCACCTCGAACAAATGATTCGAGGTCGCGCTCTAGTCTTATTAGGCCCGGCCAATCGAATTTTGCGTCACAGCGTGCTAGCCGTCCGAAGAAGCGATGCAAAGCGACTGGTGAAGTGATCGACGTGGTGTGCCCGCAGCCGAATGCTGTTCAATATGCGACCTGCCTCTCGCGTGTCACTCCATGTGGATCGGATGCTTTGATTGTAGGGGACTCTGGGTGGGATACCGAAGATACCAAGGTATACGCAGAATTTGAGAAGAAACAGCTCCGCCGCGCGATCAAATCCTCGAAACGGTGGGTCAGGGACTGTGAACGGGAGGCTCAATCATCGGGCGAGTGGATATCTTGTGTCACCGACGATGAACAGGTGAAGAGCTATCGTCAAGAGCCGGCTCGAAGAATGATTTCAACGATGTGATGTGTGCATGATCATGACTGTCATTCTGCTGGACTGTTATCATGTTATTGTCTCTACACAACATGTCCAGGTGGATGAAGACTCGCAAAGCTGCGTCCATCTTTGCCCGAACACATGTATATGCTACCACTCCTGCTCACTCGTTTGAAAATTGATTTGCGCATCATCTCTCTATTTTTGAAAAAGGCCTTCTCCTAAGACAGGGCGAAACAAGAAAAAACGACCCGTAAATCGTCCTATCCAGAGATTAATAAGAACTCTGATTTGTGAGGAGGCGAGACTGATACCGCAGTCGAGCCAGAATTCGAACAGCATGTAGCCGAGTACGTCCTTGATAGTCTCCGTGGCTGACCAACACAGAAGATTGCAGTCGTTCTGTATTAAGGTCTGCTTCCAAATGATGAACCCTTGCGGGTGTGTGTGTGTGAAGTCATATATTAACGTCTAGTGGCGGCGCACCGCATGTCTAGACGAGCTACTATGTGTATTCTGCTGTAGTGTGAATGTAGGTAACCATGATCATAATCTGTACTCTGCATTGGCCCTCGAGGGGCACGTGGTTACCTCAGGGAGGTTGGGTCGCATAGCGAGAATTAAGAAGGTATAGTAAGGTATAGTACTCAGCTTCTGTTCGTTCTGGTAACTGGTGCTGTGTTCAGCCATCTGCGTAGCGTGGTCACCATCTGTCTCTGCTCCGTGGTCTGAGTTCTTGCGCGTCGTGATGCTCCTCTATTGTCTCCTCTACTGTGTGTTCTGGGAGTATTCGTCTGCGCTCGGCGCACATCTTGTCCTCTAGGTTCATCCAGCTCTGTCTCCGTAGTCCTTGGAAGGTTCAGGTCTCCGAAAGTCTTCTTGAAGCGCTGGGTTTCGTGTATGAACTCGAATAGGTGTTTAAACATGGATGGGTTGGATAACAATTCGGATAGATTTCGGCTGGATCTCCCTACTGCTTGCTCAAGGCAGTGTCGGCTGTCGGCATAGTATCGGCATTCGAGGAGGAAGTGGGCCACTGTCTCATCGCGCTGCCCACACGCGGGACAGGTGGGACTTTCGAACTCGTCTGGTTTTATATGATGTAAGTGACGTTGTAGTGGTGCGTGGCCGGTGCGTAGTTGTGTGAGAGTTGCAACGTGTCGACGTGGGAGTGATGATGTGTTTTCCGAAACCTGTTTGATGGTGCTGTGGGATCAATCCTCTTCAGCTTCTGCCATCGTGGTGACTGTTCCATGAGTTCTTTCCAGCGCCTTTTGAGACCTTCGTTGAACCTTTGCCTTGCCGCTGACCGACTGAATGGTAGCTGTCCCCTGATAGCCTCCGGTAGTGCCGAGTCCCTGCTTGACAGTCCCCTTGCTGCCGCCTTTGCTTCCTCGTCACTCCTCTCGTTCCCCTCTATGTCCACATGCCCTGGCACCCATCGTAGGGTCGGCCTTCGATTTCCACTGCCCTCGAATTCCCTCTCTATTATATCGTGTATTGCATCTATGAGGTACGAACCCGGCGCGCTCTTGGTTGCCTTTGTGGCCTGGATCGCCGCGACATTGTCCAGCGCTATCGATGCAGATCGGTACGGCGCCTCAGTGTGGATGAGCTGTAAAGCAAGGAGGATTCCAGTAAGCTCCGCTTCGTAAACAGTGTGATGTTCTGCTCTGCCGAGATGCTTGTGTAGCATTGCTCTCTCATTACCATATCTGTATAGGACGGCTGCCGCTCCTACTCCCCCTTCTATCATAGATCCATCTGAGTATACCTGGACTTCGTCGTTGTTGATTTTCTTGGCTTCGATGGCTTCCTCCTTATTGGGAGCGACACTTGTGTGGATGACGGACTGCCACTTAGGATCAAGTCGTACGGCTTTGATATCCTCGAACTGGTTCGGGAAGATGGCATAGGCTTTGTTTAGGAGCCGTGGAGAGGGGATCTGTCTGGTGTGCGCATTGTTGCCTCTGCGGCTGCTAGGGTGTGTCTGTGGAGGGGATGTTCGTCGTGGCACTTTTTGTCTACTAGTAGACTGAAAGGTAGAAGGTCTGCATGTGCGTCAAGGGTGTCAGTAGCGGTGGTGCGCATAGCGCCCGTTATGTGTATTGTTGCCTGTCTCTGAACTCTGGCAAGCTTTTCTATGAGGCCCTTGGAGCCTTTGCCTTCGCGCGAAGGTGGGGACAGGAAGATATCCGCCCCATAGAGCATTCTCGGGAGTGCTACGCTAGTATAGAATTGTCTCATATATCGTGAGGAGACGCCTTTGGAAGGACGTGCCAGCCGCCTGTATTGTGTCACCCACTTAGTGCCTTTAGCTAGTGCGGACGCGGCGTGCTCTTTAAAATTGAGCTCTTGATCGATTATGATGCCCAAAAATTTGTGTGATTTTGAAGGGTGAATGTGCGTACCTCTTAGCGCAATGCTTGGCCTTTCCAGCGCCCTGTATTTGAATTTCTTGTCTTGTTTGTCCCTTCTACGCGCCTCCTCTCTCGTGCGCACTCGCGCCTTGCTTCACTTTCTCCTTCTTCCTCGTGAATCCAACCAATGCGAACTTGTCAACTGCAAAGGTGCAATTGTGCGTATCTGCCCATTCGAAGGCACCGCCTGCTCGTTCCATCATATCTCGTAGTTTCCCTGCTGCCTCTTCCATTGTTTCGGCTGTTGCTATGTAAGCAGTGTCGTCCACAAATGCTACTCCATCCTCCCGATCCGCTCTGTTTGGGACATCTAGTAAATCAGCATTGTAAAATTGGAATAAAATCCCCGATAACGGGCACCCCTGGTCTGCGCCGCAGGGGAATGTGAGCCAGTCTGATGTGTATCCATCAAAAACAAGCTTTGTGCGTCTGTTTTCTGTCTTGATACGAATCCACTCCGTGTATTCCTTTGGGACGCCGCGCTTTCGCATGTTGTGGATGAGGTGGTCGAGGTTGATGCTCGGGAAGGCTCCTTTGATGTCAGGAATAATACGCATGCCGCCTCTTTGTTGTCCATGGCGTCGTGTAGTTTGCGCATGACGTAGTGCAATGAGTCTGTCGTCTTTCGGCCAGCTCTGCAGCCGAAGTGTGTGTCAGGGAGAAGGTGGTGGAGTTCCGCCAGTTGCATTAGCTCTGATGCGATACAGGCCGAGAGAATTTTGGCGATGGTGCGGAGTAACGCAATGGGTCTGTATGCATTGGGGTTGGAATAGTCTGGCTTTCCGAGCTTCCGTAGTACCAGTGTGCGTGAGTCTTTCCACTCCTGGGGGTAGATGCTGAGCCGAAACGTTGCGCGGAAAATGGGTCCAAGAAAAGGTACCAGAATACTTGAACAGTTTTTGTAGACGATGTTTGGGACACCATCGTTGCCTGGGGCTTTGAGGCCATGGAGCTTGTCGATGGCTCTATGGATCTGGGCATTGGTCACGGGACAGAATGCGAAAGCTGGTTCGGGGTATGTGTGGTCTACTAGACTAGGTGTCTGTGCGTCGTCCTGTGAGAAGAAGCTTTCAAAGAGGTAGCGGCTTTTGGCCTCGTTAGTCTCAACCTCCACTTCTGCACCATCTTCGTCTTTGCGCTTTAGCGTTGGTATGCGCACTTGGGCCCCATCTGAAGAAGTTTTGTCCACGTACTTATTTGCAACCCAAATCTCCTCGCCCTGTAGACTCTCTAGCCATTCCTCCCAGTGTGATTCTTTGCCTTTTCTATCGCATCTGCATATCTCCTCCGTGCTTCCTCGTGCTCCTCGTGCGCCGTGTGTTCTGGGTCACCTCTATGCCTGTAGGCTCTCCTCGCTAGTGTTTTGTTCGCCTTTTTCATCTCCGTGAGATCTGCCATCCACCATCTTTTTGAGTACGGGGAGGGTCTAGATTTGGGGACATTGCGCTCATGGCTTTTTCGATGGCCTCCGCGACGCGTTGGAGTGCGGCATGGAATTCGTGTGGGTTATGTATTTCGGGCGGCGCGCTCTCTCGTGTGTCTGGTAGGTGTGCATGTAGTGTATCTTTGAAGTCTTTCCAATCCACCTTGCGAAAGTTGAATTTTGGGGTGTTAGTCTCGAGGTGGCGATCTATGTCTAAACTTGTGAGAATGGGAATGTGGTCGGTCTTTGGCGGCCTGAGTTTGGGGAATGTTTTGCATTGGAGTATTCTGTCGCGAAAGTCATCAGTGATAAATACATTGTCTGTTCTGGTGTAATTTCCGGAGTTCATAGCTCGTAGGGTGGGGGTGTACTTCTCTAGCGCCATCACCAGGCCATGGTTGGCTGTGATCTCAATCAGCTCCTCTGCGCTCTCTAAGTTTGCGGTAGTGAATAGGTGTTGATTCCGTGGCTCATCCCACATAGGGTGGTGCCGATTGAAGTCTCCGACCCACAGAGACGCAACTTTCTCATTTGGCGTAGCACGCCATCTAGCTTGCATACCCTTGCGGGTAGTCCGCATTTCGGCTTTAGCCGCTCTAAAATGATGAACTTTGTGAGCCATGCGTCACCCAACCTGACTCATAGGTGGGTAAAGCTTACCAACTAGATATATAATGCCCATTGGGAAAGCTTTTGTTTGGTGCGATAGGCGAGTTGGTGCAAACACTATCATTTTGCTCCGGTTGTTGGTTCGAGTCCCGCCAAAAACACCGTTTGTTGTGTTCAAATTTTTAATTTCACTATTGTTTCGGGTCTCTTTTACCTTTCTAAGCATATTTAATCTGTTCTTGCACATCAAGACTGCCCATAAATGATATTTTGAGCTTTCTCTCGATTGGCACGTGAGCTACCTTGCACGTGAGCGAGCTGAGTTTCAAAAGATATCAAATTCCAGCTGAAATCCCTACTACCCGCAAGGTTTTGTGATTTGGATGTAGACTACGTCCTTGATCACAGGGGACCAGGGGCGACCGCACTGCTACCGCCTCAGAAGCACGGCCTGTTCACACACTAAATGGCTATGGCGTCGGGCAAAACGCCAATCTTCGGGGTCGCGCATCGTTGCAAAAATGAAGTGCAGATGACCAGGAGTATTTATGTCCTCTCCGGCGTTGCCTTCGGGCCTTGAGAGGCATATGTCGCCAGATGCGCCGTCCATCAGTCATCTGTCAGAGAGCCAAGGCGAGGCGGGACAAGCTGTTGCGAAGAGGAGCTTCGGATGTGGATGCGATAACAGAAGAACGCCCCCGACGCGCCATTGTCCCTCTCGTGGGGCGAATCTTGTCCAGTGTACGTCAGGAGGCGGCGACACGAGGCGGCACCAATAACGAACGGCGAATCTTGAGATTGATTCGGATCTGAGTTGAAGAAAAAAAATGAAGGGAAGCACGCCGCGAAGACACATGGGTCCCGCCACTCACCTGATTCGGACAACCAATGGCGAAGCGAGAATGGAGCCTCAAGGCAGGTCTGGGAAGAAGGCGCGACAAGCAGACGTGTTTGCCATTCCCTTGCCCGGCTCGCTTATAAGCTAAAGGAGGGACTTGAAACGAGGTCAACTCACACTCCCACTTCATCCATTCACCTTGACATACTTACCATTATGGAATACGCCCACTACCCATCGTACAGCCCTCGCGACTGGCAGGATGCCATGTACACCGACACCAATGTCGATCCCGCCAGTTACCCCCTCCTTGCCGTCGGCTACCCGGCGCAACAAAACATGGCGGCTCAGTATCAACATGAGCCGATGGTATGTTCATCGCGTGTTGACAGTTCCCCAGCATGATACTAACTATCTCCCATCGTTAGTATACCGCGGTCGAGCCTGGGTGGGCTCCAACCTCCTCCCAACTCCAGTTCGACCACACGATGGCGGGGCCGTCTTGCGTCGCCAGTAGCAACGTCTACTTCCCCCAGCAGATACTGCCGGCTGTGGGAATGTACTACCAGGCAGCTCCCATCGCATATGGCCCTACGTATGGTCAGTCAACCTTTCTATTCACATTGTACTGCTTTGCTAACGGTTTCGGCAGTCCAGGAAGGGTTGACGCGCCCATACCGCCTGCCATACGTCGTACAGCCCAACTACGGCGCCGTACAGATGTCGAGGCAGCCGGTCGCCATCTCACGCGCGCTGCGCATGGCCACTGGCAGCAGAACGGGTGTGAGGTACGCACCCTATGAACAGCGGCCCAGGCAGGCCGCAGCGCGATTAGAGGGCACTGTTGTGGGTGAAGCAGGTACCAGCGAAGGCTTTGAGGGAAACACCCTCAGCCAGGCTACTATTACATCAAGACTGTCCGATCGCAGGAATGATACCGCGAACGGACAGAGTCCCGAGGCTGTACAGTTGTCGGGCGGAGGGCGGACTCGCCGACAGGCCGCTATGCGGGCGCCCAAGATGGACGAGCGACAGACTCCGTACTTGAGCACGGAGTGGAACTGCCATGAGTGTGGGAAGGGGTATGGGCGGGAATACGAGCTCAAGCGGCACTGTGACACCACGAGATCTCACGTGGAAGCGTCGCTGAAGTGCGACCAGTGCAGGAACAGCAGCACGTTCAGCCGGCCGGACGCGCTCCTCGCTCACAAGCGGGCATTCCACGGGTGGCCCTGATGGACGATGTCCGCGCGCGGTGGATGGAAGGGGAGGGGGGATGAAGTCGTCTGCGATCGGAGAGAGAGAGGTGAGTACCTTTTTGTCTTGCCATCCCCTCTGCATTCCTCTGCCGTCGCATCCCGCTCGCTTGCCCTCATCGATCTCCTCCTTTGCTCAATCTCTCTTTCCTTCCATAGACCACCCTCTCTGAGAAGTGAGCGTCCGCGTCCGCGTCCGAATCGATCCGAGGGGAAGCGTCGGGACTGTCTGCCAGCGCGAGCAATCGCGGCGCTGGCATGGACATATATATTTAACATTTTGACTTACCTATATTCCAGCTCTCTGGATCTCTCGAAAGAATATTCTACTCTGTTTGTATCTCTCCGGGCGCATTGTTGAATCCAGCGAGGAAATGAAAAGTCGTGTCTTGCGATGATTGTGGTGTGTGATGAGAAGACTCGGTCAGCTTGCCGGGCCGGGCATTCGCGACTTTGCCAGGTCCGAGGTTTTCTTCTGCCCCGCATCCTACACTCTCTTTTCAAGCTTCGTGCCATGAAGATCATCAGTCGCTCACAAGTACTGCGTTTGTCCGTGGAGGATAACTTCGATTCATACTGTGTGGGTCTAGATGTTCGACAACTATGACACGGTGGAGGCGGCTCCGACATTGTCTGGAGCGATGATGGGTTGTTCAATGGTTGTTCGTGCGTTCACTCGTTCCCTAGACACTGTGAGAGAGTTCTGGCCGAGAGCGTACGAGCTTCAGTTCTGATCGACCTCTGCTGGAACGTCACAGTCCTGACTGCTACGGATATGCGCCAAGTCTACAACGATACATCCCTATCGCTCTCCTCGTTCTCTATGCATCGCCACGCTCGATCAGGCTTCCATCTCTCGTGCGTGTAAAATCTTGGCTGTTTCGTGGTGTTCGATATCCAAGTTATCTGCAAAAGTCGACGTGCGTGTTTGATTAGTGTCCGCTCCCCATCCTATCTCCTCTCTTGAATCGAACTGGCTATAGTAGCACCAATCTCCTTGTGCGCCTTACTTCGCGTGGATGATCATATCTGATGAACATTCTGTGTCTTGCATCGCGTATATCATAGAGAGTTGCGAACGGGACCACCCTCACGCGCAAGCCTTGATTTGAACATTCTGCAAGACATACATGGACATATCTAATCAGTCCCCAACACCCCCGCAAGGCCCTTGCATAACCACGTGTACTCTTTGGTCTTGAACTTGGTCTCGCCCTCGGGCAATGTGGCTACAGGTAGAGGCGCATAGGGAGGCACTCTAGGATCACTCCTCGGTACGTTGTGTCTCAACTCGATCTTCCCGGGTCTAGAAGTGATGAAAAAAAAGTAAGCCAACAGTCGCGGTATCGTGCGTTGCTTCTCTACCTGGCATACATATCCTGTATCTTCTTCGCCTTCGTGGCCCACTCTTTACGAGACAGCGCATCTGTCTGCTGTTCCAATCGACGTGCCAACGAAGATGCAGCGCCGCTCGCTTTAACCCATTTGATTTCGCCGAGGCCGTGACTAGTCAGGGCGTGATCGATCTGCAGACGCGATCAAACAGTCAATATCCATCCCTTACATCAGGTGCGAGGGCAGGACGTACCGCTGTGCGCCAGCCCATCGTGACGCCCCTCACTTTAGGCTCGCACGCAACGCACTGAATCTGGACGTCCTTTCTGACCATGTCCTCCCACGTCGCCTTCTCGGGGCTGATGCCGCCAACGCGCATGATGCTCTTCACCCGCTCCGAGAGGGGAGAAACATCCAGGTGCTTGGCAAACCACAACTCTCGCTCGAACGCCCACTTCGCGGCGTACTCGTACACAGAGCATCCAAAATCCGGCCCAATAGCGTCAGGTCGGAAAACAGCGTTCAGGCACGAGTGAGCGAACACGGCGGAGTGCGGGAAAAAGCCCTTGCATTCTGTGCATGTGAAGATGGCCGCGGGGTGGTCAAGCGTCTTGTAGTTCTTGTAGATAGGCGCGAACGCAGGCAGCGATTTGGCCAGGCTGGCCTCCTTCGACAGACGCCACCTGGATAATAACTTGGGAACCGCCTGGCACAGTCCGTCCATGGAAGACTGCGGTATATCTTCGGAAATCGGCACGTTGAGAACTTTCTGGACTTCAGGAAAGAGCACGATGTCGACGTAGTTGTTGTATACAATGTCGGGGAGCTCGCGAGCCATCAAATTCAGTCGCAACACCAACTCGCTAAATCGGCTTTGGAGAACCAAGACCGTTCGAACGTCTTCCATGTATTGCACGACGCCGTCTTGAATGCGGAGCCATTCTACGTAGGTAACTCAGTCGAGAAGAGCTGGGTGAATGAAGAACCTGGCTGCACCGTTGTCATCCAGATTATGGGGAACATTGACCAAATGATGGTCTCTTAGTGCTCGGTTCACCTCGTACATAGCAACTAGTTCTTGGTAGCCCAAACCATTGAGGCGTTCGATGATTCTGAAAGCAAAAGGGTCTCAAAAGGGGGTCTCGGCGGTTGAAACCCAACTGACGCTTTGTATCTTTGCTTGATAGCCAATTGGTCTGCCTTTCGTTTCCTCTCAACCAAGGCCTTGCGTCCTTGGACCCTGCGCATGTTCACTTGTCTCACCCAGAGAATAAACTAGAGATATTTGCCATGCATGAGCTATTAGTGATGCCCGAAATCACGGAAATAGACGAACCCTGGGGTCTAATTGGCTCCTCATATCAATAATATGGCACTCCTGATTTAATGGGGAGAGCGATCGGAAGAGCTTGCGTAGGTGCGCGACGAAGGCTTTGTGGACAAGAACGTTCCGTTTGTCACCGCGTTGAATGGGGACTCCTATGAAAGACATGGCCTTTTTCCAGACATCTTTACTGATTCCCTGAGGGCTCGACGGGGCTTTGTAAAATCTGATCCAATAACAGGTTCCTCAGTATGGAAAGACAGGCGTGAAGACCGCGATAGACACGCACAAATCGTCGACGCAATTGTCACAGAGGCGCACGTGTGTGGGGATATAAATTTGAGTAAGCTCTTCGGAAAGGCAGTTCTGGAGAAATGACAATGAGGACTGGTCCTTTACGAACACCGTGCGTGAATCGAGAAGGATGTTCGAGATTTGGGACGCACCTGGCAGAAATTTTCTGTCATAAGTCTCACATAGTATAGATGAGACATCCCCTTGGGACAGCTGAGGAAGTGGGGATCGTGTCGTATGGCCATTTTCCACAGAAAATCAGAAGTTTCACAGGAGAGCAGAGTGCGGAGCCACTTGTTGATGTATGCAAGGCTAACTAGATCTTTCGGATTCAGATACCGAAGGACCTGAAGACTATCAGGATGATGTTAGATTAATCAAGGTGGAAGTTGAACAATGCGGAACCTCGAAAATGAGCTCGAGCGGCAAGGAGAGAAATCCGGTAGTAACTAGAGCCTCGCTGGGGTTCGGGCTGTCGGATATCGTTTTGCTTTGAGCTGAACTGGATTTTTGAATCCTTAATCGCTTTGAAGCACGCCGAGGAGGCATTGTGCCAGCGGACAAGCACCAGCAAATGAGTTCGCCGTCTCGAACGCGACGCGTCGCAGTGGCACGTGAGCAGCACCGGCCATCGCGTCCGAATCCACCCGATACCAATTTGCCACCAACTGCTGCGTACCTGCAGTAAGCACAGTCCCCGTTCGATCTTAGGGACTGAAGCGTGTCCTCGATTTCCGTACAGTCGCAATGCACCCAAATTTTACATCCGATTGAAGAGCTTGAAACCTGTTTGATAGCTTTGCTCTGAATTCTCGCTCGGTTACTAGCCTCCCGTCTTCGACAGGATATACATCGCACACGCGGGGGAGGTCATTGGTTTGATAACAATCATGCTCTGGAAGATCATATACGAATATTCATTTTCGTCGCCTGCGCTCCGACTCGGTGCATCTGTGAGTGCTGGATTATTGCAGTTCTCCTTTCTATTGATGAGTAGTATGCATCGCATGACAGAGATTTACTCCAGAGATCTTTATACAATTAATCGCAAGCGCCGCACAAGGTCATCCTCGTATCGACACCACAGCCTCAATACATCGCAGTCAAGATATTGACCGGGACGTCAAAGTGCCTCCCATCCCTCTCCTGTACTCGCTTGGCATGCAGAATCTTTGGGAGAAGAGACAACACATTCGTCGTATATCTTCGCGAACACATCCAGAATCTGCTCGTTGCACTGGCCGAGCACGCAAACGTGCATGCCATGCAAGACCTGCATCCCGTCCTGGTACTCCTGATCGTCAGTTGACCCATCTTGACATACATGTCCAGCCTGACACGCAACTCTCCCGGAAGATGATAAAGATCCATCAACACTAGTGCATCAGCGAGCACGAGTCAATGCAGGTGGCCGCAAGCATCTTGTCCTATTGTCAAAGCTGGAGGAGATCAGAGTCATCGTCAAGCCACCCTCCACTTCTTCCATGAAGAGCTCGTTCATCCGGAGCTGTGCGCGCTCATTGAGGACATAGACGGGCTGGTACAGGCCCGCTCCAGGTGGGCGACCGCTCTGCACCGCATCCTGACCATCACAGGTGAACAAGTTCGTTCGCCCTACCATGATCGTCGGCGCTGAGATCGACTTATTTATAGACAACAAGCTGACAGGGAAACATACCTCCGGTCCCTGGCCACTGTTAGCAAGAAGGTACACATCGGGACCTGGGCGCCTATTTCCATGCGGATCCTATAACTCTAGGGACGTCAAAGTCCAATGCCTTGGCGAGTTTTCTGTCCTCATTCGGACGCAATCCATGCGATGGTCATTAACTGCGTCCCCAAGCTATATGCTTGCTCACCGAGCTGGGCGACCACACAACGAGGCCAGGCTTATCTCCAAAACGTGCCCAACGAACACAGAAACGCAACAACCAGCCGCGAGCCGCACAAGAAACCTGCGCACCCTAGCGCCTTCAAACCACGCACACACGACAAGCCGGGAAGACCGCCGCGGAGCTGGGCTTGCTTGGATATCTGCGACCTTGCCCTCACTGTGTCTTTTGCTAACCGGGTCACCGGCCTGACCGCTCTTCGCTGAGGCGCTGCCGCACGTGCGTGCGTACGCGAAGCGCATAGTACAGGGACCTTTTCCCAAGATCTCCCTGGGACCAGGGTCCAAGCCGCGGCGCCAATCGCTCGGGTCCCGTCCTCCAATCCAACACGACTGAGAAGACAAATGCAAGCGTACATACCTCGCGTCCAAAGAGACCCTGCCGGCACGATCCCATCCATCTCCAACAACTACCATACAACAAACACTCTACTGCAATGCAACAACACATATCACGCCGCCTCAAAACCTCCCAAGTCCACATCCAAGCGAGCCCCGGACGCCGCTCACGACGCCCTGAGCGCCTTGACCCACTCCTTCGCGCCCTTGTCCAGCATCCTCTCCAGGTCCTCCGCCACGAGCCGCCGATCGGTCTCCACGCCGCTCAGGTCCCCGCCCAGCTGCTCCTTCAGCACCTCCAGCACCAGCGCCGCCAGCTCCCCGCCGCGCTTCGCCACAACCACGACGGCGGGGGGCGTCGACGGCCCCGGCCCCGGCTCGCCAGCGCGCTTGCTGTCGGGATCGGGATCGAGATCGCGCGCGCGCTCGCGCTCGGGGGCCGCAGCCTTGTGCCGCGGCGCGGGCACGAGCCCGCGCGGCGCGCGGTTCCAGCAGACCTCGTGCAGGCGGTAGGACACGGGGTCGAGGCGCGCGTCGGGGACGAAGGCGAGCGGGATGGTGGAGGAGGTGACGCCGTTGGTGATCGCCGCGGCGCGGGCGGCGCCCGTCCAGGAGGAGGCGGCCCAGACTGCGTTGATCTCGAACGCTGGGTGTGCGTTAGCGCGTGTCCGTCGATGGGAAGGAAAGGAGGAGGGAGGGAGGGAGGGAGGACGTACGTCCTGTGACGAATGTGAGGACGTCGAAGGCGAGGACGAACGGGAGGAGGCCGGTGGCGATGACGCCTTGCTTGATGGCGCCGGACTTGGCGGCCTTGAGGAGCGCGTTGAAGCGCTGCTGGAGGTCGTCCGCGGAGAAGTTCGACGGGTAGAAGAGGCGGAGCTGGGGAGGGGGTTAGGTTTAGGGCGTGGGGAGGGAGGGACAGAGGGACGAGTTACCTCGCGCAATTTCTTCTTGCCGGGTGTGCGGACGAGGAACTCGATGCGGCTATTCTTCGTCACTGACATTCCTTTCGCAATCAGGCCCACCGCTTTCGCCTAGCGCCGCCATGAGCAAAGCAGCAGCAGCGGCTGACGGCCGCACGCTCGTCGCCCGAAGCGCAGGCGCCAAAACGACGACAAACGCACCTTGAAACCCTTGCCCTTCTCCCTCGCCTCGCGCTCCTCCGCCTGCCACTTGCGCTGTGCCTTGTGCGCGACGCCCTCCTTCTCGCCCGGCGCGGGCTTCTCGAGCGCGGCGGCGAGCGGGGCGTAGAGCACGAAGGGGGGCACCGCGAGGCGGTGGCGCTCTTTCTGCGGGAGGCGGGCGGGCTCAGGGAAGGGGAAGAGGAAGGCGATGGTCGGGTGCGATTCCGGGGGGAGAGAGGAGGAGGAGCGCGGGGATTCGTGTGCATCGAGGTCGGGGTCGGCTGCTGCTGGTGGGTTGACGGCGTGTGTGGGTGAGGGGGAGGGTGAGGGTGAGGGTATGGAATCGGGGGGGATAGGAGCCTTGTCGTCGTGTGGAACGTCTGGTGCGGGTGGATATGCTGGAACGTCAGACGAAGGCCGAGGCTGAGCCTTTATGTCGTCGGATGGCGATTCCATGGTCGGCGTCGGGGGTGGCAGCGACGTCTTGAGGGGTATCTCGTCGACGGTGTGCGGATACGAGCTACGGGGGGTCGACGGTGAGGGTGGAAGAGGTGGTGTGAGCGGGATGAATGGCGCGGGTGTTGACGTGCATCGAGGGAGTCAGCGGAGGCTAGCGGAGGAGGGAAGCGCTCCGGCGTGGAGCCAGCCGCGCGCTCTGTGTGGAAGCGCCGGACAGTGCCGGACCTTCCCGGCAGCTGCCGTCAGAGTTTGTTGGAGTTCTCCACTCCCAACACGCTCAGTCCTGCAGCGTCCTGCGACACTCCGAAAATCCACACAATTATCCCGGTTCTGCCTGAAAATGGCGCAGTTTTGATGCCGCGTGCCATGCATCGAGCCGCGCGCTCGAAGACGAATCGCTGGACAGCGCCGGACCTCCTCGGCCGCTGCCGCAGTGTGTTGAACTTCACTGCATCGTTTCCTAACATGCTCACTCCTGCGACCACCTGCAACTCCTCGCAAATTCAAATCACGATCCTTGTTCACTCCTTATGTTTCCTGAACAAGAGCACTATCTTGATGGCGCGCGCCTTGCTATCAGAACCTGCGACACTATTTCGGTTTGCGCAGAGGACGGAAAGTACGTCCATCCTTCATTTAGTTTCTCCACCCTTGGTCATTTTGATTAATTATCTCTTGGTATTTACCCTAGAACGATCGCCTTTTTCCTAGCTGCAACTGCTGGAGACATGGCCCTGTGCTCTCATGGTGAACAACAGTACCAAATCGATGGGTGCTGTCTCACTCTAGCACTTATCAACAACAAAAGTGAGCTCTTCCATGTACCGAATCCTTTGGGCTACATACTCGGAAGTGCAGACGCAACTTGCGGCATTATCCCAGGAGAGAGAATTTTTCCCAGCCTCGAAGGGTTTTACGCAAAACTCTGATTTGCGGCAATTATCCTCCCTCTACGCGACCTGCAAGAATTGTAGAACTGCGCTTTTAGTCTGGACAATGGCTTAACAGACGTAGCACGGCCCCTCGTTGGATCATTGCTGGTGTAGGAAAATGCTCTGCGAGGCGGTCAAACGTCTGACACCCTCCATCGATACTTGACTCTTCCAGCTAATCATGAACGCGCCAGATCGGTATCGTCCCTTCATTCCTGAGTGTGACGTCTCTCGTCGCTGCTGCTTATTCACGGCCGCATTGGAATAACAACATGAGCAAAATCCTCCTGATTCAGGGTCTCTTGCTACGCATACTACATACATGTCCCTCTTGTATGTGTCAATATCCCCACTAGAGCTTCTCAGACCTCGATACAGCGGTATTTCACGGCGTATATTCGATTCTTTCGACCCAGGATCTGCTGATCTTCATGAGGCAACCATCTTCATCCTTGCACGCGAACAATGCCGACCACTGTGTTCCGTGTCCCATAATCCGGTCTTCTGAAACTCGGTGACCTCTTTTGCTACTGGGAAATCACTATCTGATGCCGCATCAATTATTCCGTCCGAGGAGAGGTCTCACAAACCGGCATGTACGGGTATCGACGACCACCCCCATCCGGCTTCCTCGAGCCGAACTGCATCCTGCAGGCTCGCTCGGAGATGAATGTGATTGGCTTGAGGCTCGGCGTCCTCGTTTCGGTGGATCGAGCGAAGTTGCACGGGATGGCGCCTGTATGTACCATGGTCACTTTCGGGCCTTTGATGCGCCACGACGAGAAGCCTCTTTGTTCTTTCCCTTACGTCAAGGCACAGGCATGACCTGGCAGCCCGACAACCTGCGTTTCAAACCCTCAGAGGACATCGATAAAGGCGCACAGCACCGCGATGTCTAGATGCGGCGAACGCTCCACCCACGAGCCGATAGCCTCAGGAGACGCACGCCATGGGAGTGGGTCATCGAAGAAGTCCAGGGCATGGAAGACGTCGAAGGGAGAGGCGAGGGCCGCGTCAGGATATTGTTATTCTCTGTGTACCTTGTTCTGTGTGACGCGTGCCGCTCGCACCCACCGCCGCCCGTTTGTATTTGACATCGTCTGGAAACTCACGTCAGAGTCAACATTTGAGACTCGTATCATTTTGTATGGATGCTTTGAAGGGGGAAAGTCTGACCGAAGTATACACAACATTTGCTTGCGCCTCAAGGCAAGGATAGCAACCCCGCAATACGTAGCTCCCTGGACAAGGCTGCGGTCAGAACCGGGCTAGAACCTCGCATTTATTTGTAAGTATCCCAGAATGGTATCTCGCCCCAGCCACGGAAGCCACGAGACAAAGCGAGCCAAAGGTCCAGCAGACCAGCACGGCTTGAAGGCCTCGGCAGCGCGGAAGGGGGGAGGCGCAACCTTGTAGCCGAATACGTCTTTGATGGGACAATGCTCCCGGTGTCACCGCACGAACGCGATCCGTTCACGCGCTCATGAATAGGAGAGTCGGAGAGGGCCAATCTTTAGGGTCGCGCATTGTCCCAAGTTCCAAGAAAAAGCCCCGTCGCCTCCGATGTTGTCAGGTGCGCGACTTTATCAGCCATCTATCGGAGAGCCCAGACGATGCGTGCAGACCACGAGCTGCGGATGGTAAGAGCGATAACACGGAGCGCACCAGCGTACCATTGTCTCTCTCGCGATGCGCATTCCGCACGCCGTGCGCGCAGGAGCCGTCGCAAGGGAGGCGCAATAAAAAATTGATAGGGATCTGAGTTGGAAAAAAAGAAGAGGAGATGAAGCGTGCTCCGGAGGCGCATGGATTGCTCCCGCCACTCACCTAACTCGGACACCCACTCGCGAGGCGGAAATGGAACCCTCTTGCGACGAGGCGCCATAAGCGTACACGTCTGCCGCCTCTGCGCCGGCTCTCTTAAAGCCTGGGATAGGGACTTGAAGCGAGTTCAATAACCCTCTCTGATCCAGACCACCACGTCTATGTCTTACCACCTCTACCCCATGTTCAGCACTCAAGGCTGGGAGGAGAGCCTCTCCTCGATGCCGCAAGAGCAGATGGACTTTGCCTACACCGAGCCCTCGGATGAGTACCCTCCCCTCGCCATGGATCAGTTTGGGCCACCGACGGAGGCTCTGAGGTACGAGCCAGATGTATGCTTACTTCTCGCCAACCTTTTTCCAGCACAACACTGACAAACCCTCATCAGTGGCACCCCGCTGTCGATCCACGATGGGCTCCATTCCACCCCCAGCCTGGCTACACAATGGCGGGGCCCTCCCACGTCGTCAGTGGCGACGTCCATTACCCCCAGCAGATGCTGCCGGCTGGGGGTAGCTACTACCAAGCAGCACCGCCAATGGCGTACGCGCCTACATACAGTGAGCCATCCTTTCCTCTGAGTGCTTCGTACTCGTTGACCGACAGTCACATCAGCTCTGGAAGGGTCGGCGAGTCACGCCGTACAGCCCCAGGACGGTGCCGAGGAGATGGTGGAGCCATCTATTGCCGGTCCAAGCGCGCCGCCCATAGGTACGAGCGTAGGGATCGTCACAAGCCTCAGACACTCACAACGGCGCCTGCACCCGGTCCTATCGCAACTAGCGGGCGCTGTCGCAGGTCCAGCGAGGACCAGCGAAGGCTTCGAGGGTAGCACCCTCAGCCAGCAAACCCATACACCAAGACGATCCGTCCGCAGGAAGACTCCTGCGAACAAGACCATTCCCAAGGCTGTAAAGGCGCCGGCCAAAGGGAGGTCCCGCACGAAGGCTGCAACGCCGGCGCCCAAGACGGGAGGAAAAAAGACGCCATACCTCACCGCAAAGTTCAAGTGCGTTGACTGCACGACGGGCTTCGGGCGCAAAGCCGAGTTGGCCCGGCACATGCAGTGGGGGAAGGCGCACAAGAAGGGGTCGCTCTGGTGCGATCAGTGCCACAAGGAGTTCAGTCGGCCGGACTCTCTCAGCAATCACAAGCGCACCATTCACAGCTGATGCCTGCGTGTAGAGGGGATGGGTGGAGGTGGAGAGTGAGGTGAGTGTTGTCTAGTCTTGTCAATCCATTCCATCGCTCTGTCGCCGCACTCCGCGCGCCCGCCTTTATAGATCTCTTCCCTTGCTCAACTTCCCTTTCTCTCTGCAGCACGCCATCTGCGACATGTGAATGTCTACGTCTACGCCCGCATCGATCCGATGGCGGACCTCGGGGCTGTCTGCCAGTGCCGCGAACGACGAGCGCGTTCGACGTTGAGGGAAAGGGCTATAGATTTCAGTGTTCACTTACATGGGTTTCGTCCTGCACTCTCTCACAATACATCGTTTTCCTCCGTTGCTATCTCTGCGCCATCGGATCTAGTGAGGGAGTGGAATATTGTCGTCGAGTTGTGCGATCAGAAGAGTCAGCCCGAGACCGGGCCGGGCGTTTGCGCAGTGTTTGCGCGGAGTGCTGAACGTCTGTTTCCTCCGCCGCTCCCTTCCGCCATCTTCCGCCACCTATCGATCTCGTCGATGCCGCCGCAATTTTCAAGGCGAGCACAGGAGATCCTAGAGCTTGAACTCGTTACTGGGAGTCGCGGCACATATCTATGCTTTCATCTTTTTTTGTGTTTGTCGAGCCGTCGCTACTCTCCTGTATTTCTTGATTCTTCTCAGCTTCAGCCTAATGGTTGTTCTACGCTCTAGTTATTCGTGCACAAACTCGAAAAAAGGTCAAGGGTTCCTTATCATGCAGAGCGTATGGCCCATCCTGCTCTTCAAGCTTCAAATCTGAATCTCCGAAGTCAGTATCTTTTTCTTTTCATTGTATATCCCTTTTCAACGTCGTATACTATGCATGTTGCTTCTCTCCCCTATAGTCACCCGCCGCCTCGACCGAGAAGTGCTGTTTGTTGGATAGTGGTATACTATATATTTAAATAACTCATATTATTCCTCCGATCATGATACAGCTCTTACCATCGAGGACATGTAACGCTTTCTTGCATGGCGTTCATGAGGCAGCGTGCAAAGGTATCGCTTATGGAACTCCCTGCAGGTCTTCGACGCTTCCCTGGAAGACGCGGATGCTAGAACAGGTAAGTATTCCGTAAGTAGGCGAGGACAGACCACCGGCTATGGATCGAACCGAACAAAAGTCCGAACAAAGCACCACGGCATGGAGGACCGCGGCAGCACGGCGGGAAGGGGAGGCGAGATCTGTAGCCGAACACGTTTTTTCTCTCAGGGGGCGACTGCATCGTTGCCGCTGCGTAAGCGGGGAGTGTTCACACACTAGAAAATTGGAGCGTCGGACAGTAAGCCAATCTTGTGGGTCGCGCATTGTCCCAGAAATGAAGCATGGGTGTCCAGGAGAGTGGTCCACTACCGCTGCCCATCTTCGCCTGCCGTCACAGTCAGGTCCCAGAAGGCCGACATCGTCAGGTGCGCCGTCTGTCAGCCGTCTGTGAGAGGGCCCAGACTAGGCGTGTTGAGCACGAGCTTCGGATCGGGAGAGTGATAACAGAGAAAGCGCCAATGCCCCATTGTCTCTCTCGCGAGGCGTATTCCACCCGTCGTGCATGCGGGGGCCGTCGAAAGGAATGAACAATCCAAAGTTGCTCAGAATCTGAGTTGGAAAAAAGAAGAAGAGGGGATAAAGCATACTCCGGAGACGCGTAGATTGTTCCCGCCACGCACCTAACTCGGACACCCACTTGTGAGGCGGAAATGGAACCCTCTTGCGACAAGGAGCGAGAAGCGTACTTCTCTGCTGTGCCGGCTCTCTTAAAGCCTGGGAGAGGGATTTGAGGCGAGCTCAACAATCCCCCTCAGCCATACCACCTGAGCCACACCACCTTATTCCATGCCTTACACCCACTACCCCACGCACAGCACTCAAGGCTGGGAGGAGAGCCTCTCCTTGATGTCGCAAGGGCAAACGTCCTTTGCCTACACCGATCCCCCAGCGGAGCAGCCTCCTGCCCTCGCCATGGGTCAATGGGGGCACCACACGCAGGGTATGGGGTATGGGCCCATCGTATGCTTCGTTTTCGCCCACCGTTTGCCAACACAACACTAACAAACCTCCATTCGCAGTACCCCACGATCGAGCCCGAGTGGGCTCCGGTCCAACCCCTGCCGATGTACGCAATGGCGGGGCCTTCGCACGTTGTCAGTGGCGCCGTGCACTACCCCCAGCAGATGCTGCCGGTTGGGGGTAGCTACTATCAGGCAGCACTGCCCATGGCGTACGGGCCCATGTACGGTGAGCCACCCTTTCCCTTTTAGCACTTCGAACTTGCTTACTGACCGTCCCATTAGCTCACGAGGGGCCGGCGATCCCTCACTACTCGCACTACGCCGTCCAGTCCCAATACGGTGCCCTGGCGATGGCAGAGCTACAAGTCGCTGGTCCAAGCGCGCCGCAGGCAGGTACAAGCGGAGGTGTCGTAGCGAGGCTCGCGACCTCTAAACGGCGCCTGCGACCGATCCCGCATCGGCCAGAAGGCACCAGCGAGAGCTTCGAGGGTAATACCCTCAACCACACAACATTCACATTAAGAAAGTCTGTTCACAGGAAGACTCCTGCGAACAAGACCATTCCCAAGGCTGTAAAGGTGACGGCCAAGGGGAAGTCCCGCACGAAGGCTGCAGCGCCGGCGCCCAAGATGGGAGGAAAAAAGACGCCGTACCTCACCGCAAAGCACAAGTGCATTGACTGTACGACGGGTTTCAAGCGCAAGGCAGACTTGACCCGGCACATGCTGTGGGGGAAGGCGCACATTGAGAGGTCGCTCGGGTGTGATCAGTGCGACAATAAGTTCAGTCGGCCGGACTCGCTGAGGAACCACAAGCGCAACATTCACGATTGATGCCTGAGCGCAGAGACGGAGTGGGAGGAGGTGGAGAGTGAGGTTGGTGTCATCTTGTCATGCCAATCCATTACATCGCTCTGTCGTCGCACCCCACTCGCCCGCCTTTATAGATCTCTTCCTTTGCTCAACCTCCCTTTTTCTCTGTAGCGCACCATCCGTGGCATGTGAAGGTCCTCGTCTAAGCCCGCATCGATCCGATGGCGGACCTCGGGGCTGTCTGCCAGTGCCGCGAGCGACGAGCGCGTGCAGTACGACATGGAGGGGAAAGGCTATAGATGTTTCAAAGATCACTTACATGGATTGTATCTTCCACTATCTCGCAATGCATCGTTCTTCTCTGCTGTCGTCTCTGCGCCATCGGATCTAGAGGAAATCGAATGTTGCCGTGGTGTTGTGTGATGAGAAGAGTTAGTCTCCGTAGCTGACCTTACACAGAAGACAGTCGTTCTGTGTATAAGGTCTGCACACAAATTAGATGATTTGGCGGAAGGTCCAGCCTCGGCTGTTTCCGAATGATTCACGTCGTCAGGCGACTCAAGCCGAGCAATGCCGGAGGTGCCGCTACATGCCGTTCACGTGCCATAGTTAGTAAAATCATAAGCTACGGATAACTACAAAGAATACACAGTGCCTTTTCCTTCAAGATGCAAACAACTTGGAGGGTTCCTCGCACTCCTACAGGACAATATGGCACACCACGGATACCAGACAGCCAGAATACAGTTCAAACAAAGACCCCAATTGCGGATCGGCGGTCTCCCGAAAGAAAAATGCAAGATATACTCAATGCCATAAAATCTACTGGGTGGTCACTGGGCGAATTTCTCTGCCGCCTATTCTGCGACGACAAAGAACAAAATCTTTATGTTGATATTTCTACCTCACAGTGCCAGTACCTTGAGAAATTTCTCTCTGGAAGCACAAAACACAAGCCTCTCGATGTAGTTCGAGGAATATACAATCATCATCATAGCATCCTGCCACCCTACCACAGCGATGAAAGCCACTATTTCTCAGTAGATGCGGAGTTGAATACAATATCACATGCACAGCCTGCGATATCGACATGGGCACTCAGGCTTGTCGGAAACGAGATTGCGTGCGAGGCCGATGACCTCGTGTCGCCATCATCAGGCCTCAGTGTACGCGCCTCTGGAAAGGATGTTCAAACCGAAGCTGAAAAAGCAGAGGAGTTGGCCCATGTACCCCTCGGAGACCATGCAGCAACAGAGCCCGACAATCTGGCAGACCTTGTAGGATCTTCTCCAGGTAATGGCACCCTCAATGCAACAAACAGTGAGGGAATGCAGCCTGCACACGAGAACCTCCTTGAAAAGGAAAGACAGGGATCAGATCTTGCAGAAACAGCCCCGAAGAAAAGGAAAGCCAAATCCCAATCACTAGATCCACTCATATCCTGGGATACCATTCGGCATTTCTCCGTGAAGAAGCTGGTGAGCCAATACGAGGCAGTGGCTCCAGTGACCTGGAGGATTCTGAGTCAGTTTATCGGACAATTCAAAGAATCAGACCCAAATGAAGGTTGGAACTTGTCAGCCAAGGAAATGGAAGCATCGAAGAAGGTGGTGGCTGAACAGGAGCAGGAAGATACTGAGTCAGACGAGTACCGCCCAAGTTGTTATGTGAGTATGGTAACTTCTCGACCTGAGAACAAGATGATCAGACAATTTTTGGCATAGGTCTTGACCAGTGTTATGAGTGCATTGGTACTTAAAAAGAACCAATGGGCAAATCTGTTTCCTCTGTTGTGAGGAATTGTCATGTTTGCACAGCGCGGTCATCAGTCCATGTATCGAGTTGGGAGCCGCTTGGGGGCTTGCGCACCTTACATCACAGTCACACATGCCTTGAAGATGATGGCCCAAAAGGCGCGCAAAAGCCTACAGGATATCGGTGCTGGCGGATCTCATCAGCCGACAATTGTTGTCCTCGACAACATACAAGCTTACAAGAAGATTTAGAGTCTTTCGCTTGGTGGAGAAGCACAGGTGATTATTGGGACGGGGGCGACAGCAGTCCAGATGGAGGATTGCCTGCCTGAGGCCTTCGAGTTGGCTCCCTTGCTGCAAAATTGTATGAAAAATCAGCGATCAAATCTCACGGTCGAAGCACTAGAGCAAACCATTGATTGGGCGCACATCCGTACCGTGGAGCGGTTTCATTGGGTGGATGCATTAATCTTCTATGTTCCGGCACTTGAGGTGCACCGTAATACACTTGTCCAGATGTTCAATGACAACACACGCAAACACCAAATTAATCCTAAACGACATACCAAGGTCCAACCGCTGGGTACAAACGATGCGAATGAGGTGTCCACGCTGATGAGCATGCACCCGCTATGGGGTCCGGGAAAGGTATTAGTGAAGCTTTGGGGACAGGCCGAACAGCTCTAGACGAGTACCGAAGATGCCGACTCGCACCGAACAAGGTCGGTCCTGACCCGACCGACCGCAAGCCACCAAAGGACGTTCGGCAGCACTTGGGTCAGTTCGCCCACACTTCACGTACTTACCATGACCGCATAGGAGTGTTACGATAGGTGTTTACGAGATCGGAGTCAGTAGTCCCTTTCGGCCGATGTGTTCCGTGAGTCGGTCGGTCCTTATCGCTTATCTTCCCAACTTCCGCATGGTCGGTCGAACACAATCTTGCACCATTACTTGGCCACCCTGGTCGTACGTTACTCCTTCTTTATTTTCATTGGTTCTCCAACGCCTGTTCCTGCTACCTACGCTCGGACGATGGATACCGAACGGTCGGGATTTCGCCATCGCTGATTAACTTTTACCTTATCACCTTCAGAACCCATATGGACATCTCACCTACCTTCTTATCTTCGCTGTTCACTAGGGCTTGGCGCCCGTTCGGCATTTACTCTCATTTCTCGTTCGTATTTTACTTAGGGGCTCCGTTTACTATAAAAACCTACATACAACTCTGGAATAAACCAGCTTTCGCACCCCACAGTTCAGAGCTCATTCGCACTCGTCTCAATCATTGAAATCGTCTTCGCCGACTTTCGCAAACTCGTCTTCCTCGTCGTTCGGCCTCGTTCGTGTTCGTACTCGTCTCCTCGCTCGTACCCCTCGTCCGTCTTCGTATATTGTCAGAGTCCCGTGTGACTCTTGAAGCACGTAGTTGTCGATCGTGACACTACCTTCTTATTACCGGCCGAACCCCCGACCCAACTCGACCAACCGAACGTTCGGTCGGTGTTCGGTGCAGTCCCGAAACCGTTCGGGCGCTTTAATCTCACCCTCTTCACTACTCTTCAGTGCGCCCTCGCTTTCTCCAGTCCTGACTAACAATTCCTTGTGTATCAGATACTAGCTCTAGCACCCCTGCACTAGAGGTTGTTTTGGTGTTGTGCTTGGCACTTAGAGACGCCTCTAGCGTATCAACGCAAGGAATGATGGCGGCGCTGGTAGATTTCTTGGGTCAGCTCGGGATCACGGAGAAGACATATGGCGGGAAGCTTTTTTTCTTTACTGGAGACAGCAAAACCTTCGAGGGCATCAACAAGGTGAAAAAGTTGTTATCTGGACAAGTCGGCGATTTTAAGTCGTTGCGGTTTGTGCAAGCAGTGCTGGAGATATGGCACACGAAATGGACAGACCTTAATTGAATCTTCCAGTGTCACTGGGAAAGCGGACACGAGATGACTGACCCATCAACAATAGGCTACCTGGCACGGGCCATTTCGAGTCCCATCCCTTCCAATCTGAGTAAGGTGGATTTCTACCCGAGCGCGCAGCTGCTGAATATTGCCGTTCACGGTCATATACTGGACTGCTGGGGGTAAGTGCCGACATTGTCAATATCCTGTTTGTGCACTACTGAATCATACATTATAAGCACTCATCTGGGAACGAAAGATCTACAAGCGCACTTCGCCTCTCTAGCTGACGCAGATCGACTTCCATGCCTGACTGTGCTTCTGGCCGATGCCGATATCTTGGTGCAACGCTATTGTACCACGGATGCCTATATGCATGCCCTTTACCCGGAGCTTGCAGGGAATACACGATTCTCTGACGCACCGAGTGGACCGACCTGGGAAACTCCTAGTATCAGTGCTCCAACACTCCGGGTAACGAGGCACAGACCTTCCTTTGTGCCGCATCCACACGAAGAATTTGAATTGACGTGGTCGCAAGGTGATCCCGGTGATAGCACCATGGATGTCGATGTGCGCATGGCACCACCGGAAGCTGCTGTGGAACCTGTCAATGAATCGGATACGGAGTCTCTGCTTGATGAATTCACGCACCAGGAGTTGCCCAGCTTTCGCGGCGACTGGGTCTTGGCAAATAGCATCTTGCTGATGCACGATGGAATCTGGTTCTCGGAGGTGTGTCGTGCCGTCGCCTTAGGGGATATCGGACGAGTCTAGGAGATTTTGAAGGTAAGTTGCTCGTTTGGGTACTCTGTGTTGTATGCTCATGAATGAATGACTCACGTAGATATGGATCTTTACGTTCTCTGGATCAGGGCACACCAACTATGCTGCCTACCTTGTGGAACTCTGGTGCAACATAACCTATGAGTATCCTGAGGCGACGCGAATCGCTCTCTTCAACAACTGGCTCGTGAACTTGTCCAGCAAAGCGGGCAAGTTTCACGAGCTTGACTTGATGCAGGAGCACTTCAATAAGCACCTAGAGGAGTTGGCTCAGCATATAGGGAAAGATTTTGGTGACGAATGGTATCGCGACGTACTTTCAATTCATGTCCACAACTTCATGCGACTGTCCGACGAGATGGAGGAAGCCGTGGATCTCACAGACCGAGGCTCACACCATACCAACAAGCCCATCGACAATGAGCTGAAGGTCGTGCTGCAAATCTGTCAAGATCATCAGCTACATTACAAATGCGTAGGCCGAGATTTGGGCTTTCATTCACAGGACAACCTGGCGGACAGGTACCGCAACTTGGGACAGGGCAGAAAATTACATTCATATGCAACGAAGGGACTGGATGGGATTGTTAAGGAGGAACAAGCAGTATTGGCCGATGACATAGAAGATGAGACTAGCTATCTACACACCCCCATCGCGTATGTCAATGGCCGTGTCGTCATTGGTACAGGGCCTCGGGTGCGAATACATGGCGCCGCCTTTGGCCAAGGCCCTTGATCAACTCCGAATGTGTCGACGTTTCATGGGACTTGCGGAGATCCTGGTGAGAGAACGCTTCCGAGACCCCGATTGCGAAGGATGACCGATTGGTGAAGAGGGCGGCGGCTGGTTCTCGACGTCTGCTTGGTCTTGCTGACAACAGGGTGGATAAAGAGCGGATGGCACAATGGGCAGACCAGCCGCGTGCATGAGCGCTTCCTCGAGAACGGCGCCCGCCTGCCAAGAGGGTCTATTGGAACACATAAGCTCGTTAATAAACTGCTGCCTACCCTCATACATCGCGCGATCGTACCGTGGTTTCACAACTGAGGGGGCTGTACACACAATTGTGAGCGGAGCGTTGACGACGCCAGATGCGCATGCTGATGGAGATGAGCCGACCATTGCGAGCGTACGATCGATGATGCCAGATGCACGTGCTGAAGACAAACTGCCCGCGACTGCAAGCGGGGCGTTGACGACGTCAGATGCGTGCGCTGAGGCAGATACGCCCGCGATTGTGAGACAAGCGTCGACGACACTGGATGCGCGCGCATGTGCAGAGGGCCTATTGGAAGACATGAAGTTGTTAGTAGACTTCTGAATACCCTGCCACATTACGAGAACGTACCATGCTTTGACACCTGATGGGATTGCGGCCAGATTGATACGGTTTGCTAGGGGAGCATCTCTGACCGCCGATGCGCGCGCTGAAGGAAAGAAGCCAGCCGTTGTCAACGATAATCAATTACAATACACTGCAAAGCCATGTAAACACTCACCTGCTAGCGCACCCATCTTCCCGGCTGCTTTCTCTTGCAACGTTTGGGCTCTTCTAGCGGTGGCCTGTTTCTTCCACACTAGACGCACGCAGTCATATCGTGCGTTAAGGCCGCAAATTCCCTCCCACAACATTTCCCCGTCACTTTCCCAGAACTCCCATCCCTCGAGGTGTCGGCGCAAGTCTTCGAAGGTTTCGATCAGGTGGAAGTTGTCCAATATGGCTTGATGCCGAGCGAGCGGCATGAAGCATCCATAGGGCGCCAAGGAATATCGAGGGCCTTCCTTTTTCATCCACCCTGCGAGATACATGCTGTCTAGGACCACAGATGCGTGATTGCGCAGTTTGACGGTGAGTTTCTGTCAAGCCAAGGTGGCAGGGGAGGACGAGGTGACAGTGGATGGCGCTGCAGACAAAGCAATCGACGAATTGGGTATGTTGGGGAGTACGGCTGCACAGTCTGTGTACGAAGGAAACTCATCTACGGGGGTGACTGTCGAGGAAGCAATGTCGACTGTGGTTGATGTTGAATGGGTATCAGGTTGCACGGAAGCAAGCGCGGTCGGCAGCGGGTCATCACCTGCGGCGTTCGATGGCGAATCGTTTAAGTTAGTGCTTGTGGGTACACTTGAGGTGACCAATTTGTGTTTCCCCATCCGCTTTTGAGGAACGAGCTGTCGCACGCAGCTTGAACATGGGAGTCGTCGACGAGCCTTGACGCACGCTTCGTGGGAAGCAGGATGCGAACTGCCGAACACGCGGTTCAACTCGACGACCAAACAGGAACCCTCGGCGTGGCACTTGATCAGCTTCAACATATCTGCGTCGTGAGCTCTTATCTTCCTCTTCTTCATGTTCGTGACCAGCTCTGTGTCGTCTGATGTAGTCTTCATGTTTCTCGTTGCTGCCGCAGTCGCACGGGTCTTTGACGCAGGGCCTACTTCGGAATCAGATAGGTTTCCATTGTCCTTCACCTTGCCTGCGCGCCTCTGACCTCCGGATGTTGCGGTTTCGAGCACAGACCCCTCGATGTATGTGTACCCTGTTGCATCCCGTGACGGGTCTCTCCCTGCCCGACAGATTTGCTGCATTGTCGCAGCGACAGAGGAAGGCGCTCCGAGGTTAATAACGATGTCGACCTGTCGCAAGTCCACTCCCATTGCTATTTTCACCGTAGATACGACGATCCGAGTGTCCGCATCCTCACGGAAAGCACGCAGGCACTCGACATTGTCCTGGGGCCATATCAGCGAGTTGTAAGTGTGGATTTTCTGCAGTCGAGTGGGACCGGGTGGATCAAAGCGGCGCAGGTAGGTTGCAACACGATAGCCGAGATCAATCGTGTCGCAGAAGATGATAATCTTTTTAGTTGATTTTGCAGCCCAGGCAATATCAGGGAAGTCCTTCCCTCCGAGACCATGACTGAGAGTACTGAATATGATGCGTAGATTGGGTCGTTCACAGGGCATCTGAATCGTTTGGTATGTCCCGTCTTGAACGCCAAGAAACTTGATGAGTGACTCTTCGCTATCCGAACTAAGTGTCCTGCTCATTGCTAGGACCGGGACACCGACAGGGATACTCGCAATTACACGATTGATTCGACCATACACGTCGCGGAAGTCTGCAGCCCACGGAAGGACAACGTGTGCCTCGTCAATCATGTACAAGGACAGAAATTTCCTAAACCGGTCGCTTCGTACGATCTTCTCGAATTCTGGTGAGTTCAGCCGTTCTGGAGACACGATGATGACCGACCACTTCCCCTGTTCAACCTCCTTCAACAAGTTTCTGCCTTTCCGGTGCGCCTCCCTCACGGTCTCCTTGTCTAGTGAGACCGCTCTGACTCCCATCCTGGACATCTCATCCACCTCCTCCACTGTCAGATCCATCTTCTCTGCCGTTAGATTTAGAACTCACCTGACACAGCCCGACATCAATCAGGGGGGTGACCATCAAGACCACGGCATTTGATGGAGTCCTTCTCGCAAAGTGAGGTAAGGATCTCGGAGCCTTCTTCAACAAATAGGATGTCAAGATTAAATGTAAGTACGCGACTGCCGTCTTGCCTTCGCCGCAGGCAGCAATAACAAGTTGATTATTTCCTTCTAGGATATTGGCAGTGCTGTGAACCTGCCAGTCGTGGGGTCCATTTGGCCAAGGTAAAAGTGTGCTTAGAGTTTCTTGAATGTAGAGAATACCCTCGGGGGATGTCCAACCATTCATGAAGGAGGGGGAATAAAATATGTGGAAACGGCTGTATTTTCCGGCCCCTAAGTCTCCTAACAAATACGAGACAAATCACGTGGGCCTATTTAAATCGGAGACAAAATTCTCTCTGTCCTCGCTCTGCCGTCTCCTGCCGACCTTCCTAATAAGGCAGGTCGCTGGACCTCCCGCCAAAGCATCAAATTTGGATGCAGACTAGAGAAGAGTCAGCTCATCACCGGGCCGCCGCCGTAGTCTCCCAAAGGCAGTAACGTATGCGATCCTCCTTCAACCTCCGACGTGGTCTCCGGATATCCGTATCTACGCCGCCAGGCATTTGCGTTTCTTTTGACTTTTCTTTCGCCACTCTCACTGCTTTCCGCCACCAGTATCAAAGTCACTGTACCGCCGCCATCTTCCACACAAGCGTAGCAGCTGCAAGATCTCCAACTTGAGCTTCAGCAGCGATACTGACAGTCACGACGATTGTTTTCTGTTTTGTGTTTGTTCAAGTCGTTGCTTCTCTCCTAAGGCTATGATTGCCATGCAATGCTCTGATCATTTTTGTGCCCAGCTTCGATGTTCTTAATCCATCTGAGCTCGGTTGGCTCTACCTTATGAGTGATTTAGGATTTCGACGAGCGCATTGGCCGAGGGCTTTTCGTTCCGCAGGGCGGCGTACTATCATCATATGGCACATCCTGCTCTTCCAATCTTACTCCGAAGAAAGCTGGCAATCTCAATTCCTAGACCTTGTGTGTATTAATCGCATGCTCACGTTATTTCCGATATTTCTGCAGAAGCAGCTGCATTGAGGAATACCCAGCAATGCTGAGCGCGTCATCGAATTGCGCATGGGGATGGCGTCACTCAGTGTGACTGTTTGGTGTGATGCACTGTGACCCAATGTGTCCAATTTTCTGCTCGTGATCTTCAAGTTCATGTCATTCAGCGAGGATAGGGACCTCAGCGCCAAACTCATCAATGGACATACAGCCCACATCCAAGAAAAGCAAGCCCGAAGTTGAGCAATCTCCCAATGAGACAGAGAACGGCAACCCAGACAGCAAGAAAGACTCTTACCTTCTTTCCACCCCTCTCGAGCTCCTCCTTGAGGTTCGTTCTTATTCGAATCAGCATGAATATAGAAATTGATTTTGCTCGTTCTTATTCGAATCAGCATGAATATAGAAATTGATTTTGCTCCTTTCTACGTCTTCTATTTGCGGTAGGTCGTACATCACGTAGATCCAAAGAGCCGGCTGAGATTGGCACGAACCAACAAATGGCTCCACGACATCATCAAGGGACCAAGATGTGAATCCATGTGGAAAGAAGCCCTTGAACTGACTGCACATGCTCCTCTTTGTCCTGAGGATGTGTCCCTTTGGCGATATGTCCACTATGTCTTTGAGACTGATTGCCAGGTGTGTGGTTATTCACTCACATTTACTCGCCGAACTCATTAGTCGCAGAATTGCAACTCGGACGAAATATTGGACTTCCATTGGGCTTCGCGTGTTTGCATGTGTGACATATGTTTACGCAAGATGTGAGTGCCAATATCTCCACTGCTTTCCATGCCGTATTCACGAATATTGTTTGTTGTCGTTATGATGGATAAGACTCATACAAGAGCTGTTTCCTCCTCCTCCTCGTCATAATATTTCGAGGGGTGTATGGGATGCAGCACTCGATCATTTCGGAATCAGCCTCAAGTGTTTAAAGTGGATCAACCGTTTTGTGCCCTCGGAAATTGTCTCATCCTTGGCAGATGCTCTTCGTGCACTCTTAACGCATGCTGAACAGCAAGAGTATGTTACTCAGCTTATTGGGCAATGCAGCTCCATGGTACGCACTGGTCAATGCTCCTTCGACATCTGGTCTTGATGGAGGTTTTCGAATGCAGCACGTGGAATGGTTCAAAAAGGAAAACAACAGAAGGAATCAGGAGCGGAGAGGCATCATCGTCGAGAAAGAAAGAATCATTTCGGAAACCGTGTCTGGAAGGTTCAACGGGTGAGTGATAGATCTGCACTATTATTCTTTGTCTGACAGCTATTCTAGATTTATTCCGCATCTAGTGAGATCAGGCTACAAGAGTGAACTCGGCAAATCAGAAGTGAAGTCCTCGCTCCTTCGTTATACTCGACTTCTCTATGACAAGGATCCCGAGATCAAAGGTATGTTTTCGACTTGTCTATCCTCAAGCCGATCGCCTCGACTCATCACTATCAACTGTGGCTGTTCAGACTGGTCCTTGATCCAAGATGGTGTCGTCAAGCATATAGAGAGTATTTGACACGTTGAAGCCCTTGTATCTCGCTTCCCAGCCCTCAAAGCAATGCTAGATGGCAAGAAGGAAGAACTCGGCGGCCTTCTCGCCCCTCAACAAATCGACATTGCTTTACTTCCAGAGATCAAAGCGATTTTGGATGTGCCAGCACAGGAGTCGATCCCGGAGTCCGCTCTGCTCGATATTCGTGACGAGATTCCCGCGGCTTTAGAACGGTGGCACCAACGTGTTTTTGCTGGCTTGGCTGAGTCAAATGCCGCGCTTCAGCCTATCTACGAAAAGTTCGGGACTCTCGACCATCCTGCCACGGTGTTCCTCTGCAAAAAATGTAAATGCCCCGTCACACGTGACTCACGTACTCCACGCTATTTTTGCATCCTTGCCAAAATGTCCGTCAGTTTGGCCGGCCCAGCTTGCCGGAGACGTTCGAATCGACTGGGTCCCTCTACAAGTTCACAGCAGAGCGGTTCTTTGACCACAAACCATGGTCAGTGGACACTCTGCAAGTCCACGATCTGTCGGATAGGATCAAAGATATGCTTCGTGCTTGCGACGTTGACCCCGACCAGATTTCTTGGGAGGACATGGATCAGATGGATCTACGTCTCCAGTGTATTGGCTGTGAGCACAAGGTGCGAGGCCTAACCATGGGTTGGCGCACTGCAGTACGTGCAATGTTATGCTCGGAAGGCAGGATTCGGCATATTCATAGCCCTTCCGTGGACAGATTGAGCATGTCCTATACGAACATGCGTACGGCGTAGATCCTACATGGAGGCTTGCCAGCGAGTTGGACTTGGTTCTTGCCCGCCAACTTGAGCAGTCTACCGAAGCACTGTCTCGCGAGGAATATCCTGATTATTACATGTGTCTCATATGTCATGAGCGCGATTGCCCAGGTTGCAATCGCGAGCGGTCCATCAAAGCTCGATTGTTACAAGACCACTTCGCAAACAAGTTGAGTACATTCCTCCGCGGGTTTTTCGACACGGTCTTGTTGATTGCGGTCGACAGTCATCCGACAAGGCCACTCGTTTTGAACCAGACTCATACGAAGGATCCCGAGGCCTATCCTTTCGTCCCTTTGCCTGTCGCGATTATACTGGCAGGCCTCACGCGCTTGACAGCGATGGAGTTGGGCTATCTATACAAGGGTCGAGCCAGAATACAGGACAAACCCGAAAGATTCGTCCCTGTCGCAACCCTTGATATGAGCAATGGTGGTTTCGAATATGTGATTTAAAAGTTTGTACATGTTGAAGTATACGTTCATGGTATTGTACTCAATATCTTAACCATTATTTATGACAGCAAAAATAGTGTGCAATACTTGGCAGTGATTGGGGACGTATCACAAGAATGTCAAACCCGCGTTAACTTTCAAGAACTATGAGATATTTGAATCACCGTCAGGTAAGAGATACGACGAGGTGTCACCTCGGGTCCAGTGTACGAGCGCATGGGCTCGTCAGAAGTGCGAAGTGGCACGATACGTTATATTGTAACCGGATCTACAGCAGCAAACACTCTAATTGACCTTCGCGGCTCACAGGTGCACCGCACGATCTCAGCAGAAGGCGGAAAATGATGTGTATCGGCATTGAGTAGGAGAAAACATAAGTAATTGATGAGTGAAGGCCGGTGATGCAATGAGAGGTTGCATGGAAGGATAGCCTTTTCTATGTCGCATACGAAGCGTGTCGCTCCTCCCTGCCATATTCACCCGCCGTATCGACCGTGTCCAGAAGACCCATGTCATTTATCGAGTAGTGATATACTATATATATCTATAGATTCAGATCATTCCTCCAAGCACGAAACAACCTCTACCACGGTGAACATCTGCATGTGCCGTTTGCTTGCATATAATCATTTACAGCAGCGTGCAAAGTTATCGCTCATGATAATGCCCAGCGCATCGTCGAAGCTTTGGATGACGCAGAGGCCAAGTCTAGAGCTAGAACTGCTTAGTATTTCGCAAGTAGGCGAAGACGACACCACGCACAAGCCACCAGCGGTGAACAAATAGAGCCGACGTTCATACAAGGCACCACGCCGTGGAGGGCCGCGGCAGCGCGGAGGGAGGGGGAGGCGAGATCCGTAGCCGAACACGTCTTTGATCTCATGGGGCGACTGTACTATTGCCGCTGCATAAGCGCGAAGTCTTCACACGCTAAAACTTGGGGCGTCGGAAACTAGGCCAGTTTTGTGGGTCGCGCATTGTCCCAGAAATGAAGCATGGTTGCCCAGGAAAGTGGTCCGCTACCGCCGCCCGCCCTCGCTTGCCATCGAAGTCAGCTCTCAAGAAAATCGTCGTCAGGTGCGCCGTCTATCCGCAGTCCATCATAGAGCAGAGCGAGCTGTTTGTATCACGAGTGTCCTACGGAAAATCGATAACAAAGAACGAGCCAAGCGTTCCATTGTCTCGTTCGCAAAACACTACGTTCCTCGCTGCTTGGGTACACGAGGCGGTCCAAATAAAAGAACAATGCAAGTTTGATCCGGATCTGAGTTGGAAACGCACAAAGCATAAGCGAAGCACGCCCTGAAGGTGCACGGACTGTTCCCGCCACTCACCCTGTTCGACGATCTATAGCGAAGCGGAAATGGAGTCCCGAGCCGCCTCATAAAGTGTGTTTGCCCCCCCTCCCCCCAGTGCGGCAGCTCGCTTAAATGCTGGGTGGGCGACTTGAGACAAGCCCGACATTCCCACTTCGCCATACAACCTACCACCATGGAATACTCCTACACCTCTCATCCAACATACGACACTCGGGGCGCAGAGGAAAGTCTCTTTCTGATGTCGCAAGGGCAGTTCGCCTTCGCTGACATCGATACTGGCAACTTCCCCGCTGGCTACCCTCTCCCCACCGTGACCTATCCGGCGCAACAAGCGATGGCTCTATATCAATACGAGCCAATGGTCTGTCCCTTTTCTTACAGTCGATTAGTGGCGCTGACCGCTATGTCTAGCAGCCCATGGCCGATTTCTATCGACCCTCTAAGCCTGCCTGGGTCTCGTCCTTACCCCAGCTCGACCACGCGGTCTCCGGGCCTTCGTATGTCGCCAGAAACAACTTCTATCGACCTCCTGAGCCCGCATGGGTATCGCCTTGCCCTCAGCTGTGCCACACGGTCGCCGGGCCTGCATATGTTGCCAGAGGTGATATCTACTTCCCTCAGCGGTTGCTGCCAGCTAGGGGAAGTCACCACCAGGCAACACCAATCGTGTATAGGCCCACTCACGGTGAGACCATTCTATTCACCTTTATGCTGTTGACTGACGGTCCCACCAGCTCAGGAAGAGCCGACGCACCCATACTGCGCCCCATCTCACGCCGCACAATCCCACTGTAGCGGTGTGCAGCTGCTGGGGCAACCTATTGCCAGCTCAAGCATGCGACGGCGTTTCGCCGAGCGGGATGCGACGCTCTCTGTGCCATCGTCGCAGGCGAGTACGAGTGGCGCGGTCACGGCTAGGCCGACGACCTCTCAAAGGCGATGGCGCCGAATCCTGCCGCGGCCAGCGGGCACTGTCGCGGGTCCAGCAAGCGCGAGCGAAGGCTTCGAGGGTGGATCCCTCAACCAACAAACATTTACATCAAGACGATCCGTTCGCAGGAACACTCCCGCGAACGGAATCATTCCCGAGGCTGTAAAGGCATCGGTCGAAGGGAGGTCCCGTGCAAAGGCTGCAATGCCGGCGCGCAAGACGGGAGGAAAGGGTACCCCGTATCTCACTGCAAAGCATAAGTGCGTTGAGCGTACGACGGGCTTCAGGCGCAAGTCCGAGTTGACCCGGCACATGCTGTGGGCGGACGCGCACAGGGAAGGGTCGCTCGGGTGCGATCAGTGCAACAAGACGTTCAGTCGACCGGACTCACTCAAAAACCACAAGCGTAACATCCACAGTTGATGCCTGGGCGCAGAGACGGAGTGGGAGGAGGTGGAGAGTGAGGTGAGCGTCGTCTTGTCTTGCCATTCCATCCCATCGCTCTGTCGTTCCGTCCCACTCGCCCTCTTTTATATCGATCTCCCTCTTTTCTCAATGTCTCTTTCTTGCCATAGGAAGCCTTCTACGTGATGCGAAAGTCCACGTCTACGCCCGAATCGATCCGAGGGCGAGCCTCGAGTCTCTGCCGGTGTAAGTGTCCGCAACACTGTGGGTATGGCTAGAGGGGTTTCAAGGCGTACTTTCACTATTCTCTGATCCCAGTACCCCCAATCCACCACTGTGCCCTGTTTCAATCTCTACGCCGGCGGATCCAACGAGGGAGTCGAATGTCGCCGTCCAGTGCCGCGCGCGACGTTGAGAGAAAAGGCTATACATTTTTGAAGGTTCACTTACATACATTTCATCCTACACATCCCCGCAATGCATTTTTCTCCTTTGCTGCCATCTTTGCGCTGTCGGATCCAGCAAAGGAGTCGAATGTTGCCGTCACGTTGTGGGAGGAGAGGAGTCGGGCTGACGCCGGGCCGGGCGTTTAATTTGCACGCTGAACTCCTTGGCTTCCGCCGTCGTCTGTTGTTGAAAGATCTCCTTTGCTTTCATCCGGCGATGCTGCGCATATCCTCACTACTCTCGCTTTGCTCCATCTCCTGTATATATTCTCAGCTCTTGATCGACATTATCTCAATGCTCGTGCGTGTACAACTCAGATCTCCTGGAGTGTAGCTTGGAAAACCTCTGCCTCGGTCATCCTTTAACAAAGTCGACGCGTTCAAAGGACAGGTTGGCGAGCGCAAGAGCTCGGCCGAAAGCTTTTTCGCCATTTTTAGTTCATCCTGCTCTTCCCTTGTCCCCTCTTCTTCGGAGTCAATCCCTACATCCCATTGTCGATCGTCCGTTTCACACTGTTCAAGCTTGGACAGCCTTAGACGCCTTTGAATGTCTGCTCATGTTGCCAACGAGCAGTTTTGCACGATCCGGGCGATTTCGAACAGATACTAGCGCCGGAACACGTGGATCATGCAGGACGAAGGTATCTTTCTGAGAAATTCCAATTCCTCTTCGTCAATGCCTTCCATGATGCACTCAAAAAAATATGGCGTAAATCGGCAGCAATGATACTCGCAATCAGGGGCATTGGAAAATATTTGGGATCGCTCCTTGTCTTCAAAAGGAGAGCGCGAACGCACAGGAGAGCGGACTGCTACCATCTTCCGGCGTTTCATATAGGTCACTACAAATACATCTGGGCCATTCGTGTATAGCGGAGTCAATGGATCATTTTTGGCCAACGACTGAGGAAGGAGCTCCTGCCGCCCTGGGAGCTGCTCCTAGGGCGGTAGGCCTGATAGGCTCTGCTTTCGGCCACTGGTCGACTCGAATAGATAATGCCAACATCGCATGCTCCTTCGTCCCATCGCCCTTCAAGAACATGTAAGTCAGCCAATATTGTCGTGGAATGGCAGAGCATCGTTAGCTGATGCTGATTGTACGTACGATGAGCCAGTTGGGGAAGCCGACGTCAAACGGCAGCACGCTCTCGAGGAACGCGATCTGCTCCTTCGATAGCACGATCTCGAGGGCTTCGATGTTCTTGAGCAGGTTCTCGACCTTGCGTCCACCAACGATTGGGAACACGTATGGTGTTTTCTGCAGGTGATAGGCGATTGCCACTTGGTGGCCGAGAGCGAGTCAATCATTGTTGACGAGGGATTGTCGCGAGAGGCGAGCTCACCGGCTTGGATACTTTTGGCCCCGACCTCGGCAGCGACTTTCTCGAGGGCGATACTCACCTTGCGCTCATCCTCTGTGCGCTCCCACGAACCATCCTGCGTGAACCCCGTCCGATTATTCTCATTCGTTTCGCGCCGGGCCTTGTCCTCAGCGTCCGTACGGAATCTCCCTCCCCCGAGGACATCCCAAGGAGCCAAAGCAAGACCTAGTGACCACGGGTGCCAGACACATCAGGAATCAGCACAGGTGGCACAGCACAAAACAGACGCCAGAGTGGACGTGGAGAAGAGGAAAGCGTGGCGGACCTAGCTCGCGTGCCATAGGGATGATCTCGCGCTCGAAAGAGCGTTTGGTCAGATTCCATTGGCCTGTGTAGATGCAGAACGGCGTCTTCCCATGATCGATCGCGTACTGGTTCGCCCGGGAGACGATCCACGCAGGGCAGTCCTTTACAAGCCTTCAGTACCCGCCAATGAGGAGAGATGTCAGATAGCCTACCGAAATGCCCTACGAGTCCGCACATTAACATATGGTTGCAACAAGCGTGCAGAAAATGATGCTCACGATATGAAAGACCTTCCCGGAGACCACGAGATTATGCAAGCTGTCCATGAGCTCCTCAACGCTCGTGTCCCAGTCGTACCAATGGCAGTACAAGATGTCGATGTATTCCGTGCGCAACTTCTTCAGCGACGCGTTGACGGACAGGCGCTGCGACTTGGTGCCATTTCCAGTGAAGTGCACCTTCTGGGCGACCGAGGCGTCGTGCTTTCTCCAGGAATTAGTGTACTGTGATGACAGCGGGTGAGTTCTAGGCGTTGTAGGACACCGGCACAGGAATACCTTCGTCGCGATGACCATTTGGTCTCGATTGCCTCGCAGCTCCATCCATTCGCCTATCAACATTTCCGAAGTCCCGTTCTGACTGTTCACAAAAATCAGGCTCGCATGAGCGACGGAGACCGAAGCGCGCCTCGATATTAGATCCAAGTCCGAGAAAAACACTCACTAGCCGTTGGCCGTGTCTATGAAATTCCCTCCCGCGTCGTAATACGCGTCCAAAAGCTTGAAGCTTGACTCCTTGGTCATCTCTCCCATGCCATCGCCCCATTCAGTGCCGATGGACATCGCACCAAGCTGAATGGGAGAGACGCGGATGCTGGCGTGCGGCGAGAGGAGTCGATACCGACCAAGGGCAGTGGGAGGGTTGGGTGCAGGGGAAAAGTAAGTCATGAGTCGTGTTGTCAGAATGGCACGGATGCCGCACTGCAGCTCATAAATACTGGGCAGGGAATGTCGAGGACCCACCATGCTCCGTGTTTACAAATACAAAACTTGCGGCAAGAGAGACGCGTACGCCCTTCGGCTTCAAACCTAGACCACGAAAGAAGACGCGATTAGTGTTCTGCAGTACACGTGGTTAGTCAAGCCGAGTCCTAACCCTTACTCAACCTTTTGAACTTGACCAGCGCGGACATCGTCCCGCCCTCTACTATGAATAGTCGATCGGACATACGGACAGGATCCTGGATTCTTCTTGCGTGTCTTGTCCTTTTCCGGGTGTCTGTCGATAATCTGAGCGAGCAGTTCCCGATCAAGAAAAACCCTTTCGGTCTGTACTCTCGAATGTTCCTCTCCATGCGTTGCAATTGAGAAGCCATCGATCGTCGTCACAAAGAGTACAGCCATGGACGTAGGGACGAATGTTGTGGAACTTATCTTATTGATCCCTCTCGCATCCCTATTGACGCGCATACGGATTGATGTCGACGTGATGGATCTATAAGCGAAAGCGCACACATTATTTCGTTCAAACCGGATCGGAAACGACAAAAGGAGGTCAATAAAACTCACTGCAGTCAGCTGGTTGTACGCCTCTCGCCTTCTACTCTCCAGTGATACAAATCCTGCGACTCGACATTGTCTTCCACGACGTTCGTTTGCCGAGGTCAAGGTTGCAAGCGCGGAGCATCATGGTATGTCGTCCTTTCCGAGCTAGGGGGGAGACCGACGCCCCTGAGTTCTGATAGCCACTACTGACAGTCAAACACTTTGTCGCATACGTGTTTATACAACGATGCACACGATGCCTTGAAAATTGCGACGACCCGGCCAGTGACAACGTCGACAGTCGACACGACTGAGTCTAACACTTTGCGCAGAGCCAGACAGCCGGATCCCTGCCGTTCATGCCGACCTTTCCAAAACAAGACTGCCGAAGCTCCGAATTTGGACTGCCAGTGGACCGCGTTGACCATCTACCTCAGGGGCTTGTACAGTGCGTATCTCCCTTTATCCGTGCTTGACTCCGTCTCACACCGCCACTGTATAGAGCTAGGCTTTCCTCAACGGCGTCCTCGTCTTTTTTACATAACAGTCGACGTCCCGCTATCTCTATTTGCTTCTCATGGCGACACCGAGCGATTTTACGACAGAGGAGGTACAAAGTAAAGTCGCACTACTACCCTCGAAGGAACGGGGGGCTCCCACGTTGCCTGATCGGATGGCCTCATTGATGCTGAAGCTTTGTATCGCAGCCGCACACCAGGAGCTCCACCGCGCGTTGAACCAGGCCACCAGTGATAAAGAGAAAGCGGCTATCATAGAAATTTACCTGATGAGAGTGGATAGACCAGTATGCGTATCCAAAGCGCTGAAGGGAGAGTTCGCCGAGCAGAAGAACTGGCAGATGGAAGAGATAGCCGAAAAGGTGAGAGAGCCATCCGAGTGGATGAAAGAGCAAGTCGAGTGGATGAAAGAGCAAGTCGAGTGGATGAAAGAGCAAGACGAGCGGATGAAAGAGCAAGACGAGCATTTGAAAGAGATATCTGCGAAGGTGAGGATGCTAGAACAACAGATGGAAGAGCTAGAAGAGAAGGAGAAAAGGCGATCTGAGAAGATGAGAGTGCTAGAACAGAAGAGGAGAGCGTTAGACCAGAAGATGGACGAAAAGATGGACATGCTATCCGAACGGATGAAAGAACAAGACGAGCAGCTAAGAGTATTATACGAGCAGGTCTATTCACTGAGACAGAAAATTCATGACGCACAGCAAATGCAGGGAGGTGCGAACGCAGCGATGACGGAAGAGTTCGACTGGGTGCTGGTAGAGGTAATATTTTTTGGAATTTATTTCTCATCGCAATTATACTGATGTGAGGTGCGGTTCCAGGACGCGTCTCTGGTCATTCCTGTCGACTTATGAAAGTAAACTTGATGCGCACACGCTGGCTATGCGCGCTCTGTCAAATAGATCTCACCGCTGTCGGAAGCCTTGGAGAAGGCGTAGTGATGGGCGGGCCTGGCTCAAATTCCAAATAGTTGGCACAATGTATAAGCACCTATAAGCACCTATAAGCACCCGCTAAGCATGAGGAAACAAATAGAACGAATTAAATGCATGCATCATTATTGGCATGTACATGATCATCGACTCTCACGGCGTCTTGCAGATCTTCAAAATGTCGAACGGAGGGGGCCTGCACGGCCATTCTTACGCCACTCAAGCTCAGTCGGCATAAAATATGCCTTGCCCTTCCTCAACGGCAAAACTGCGACGGGCAAGGGTACGTACGGATACGCCTCCGGGTCCGTTTTATAATTTCTGTTGAGGACGGGAAGCGAGGGGCGATGGCTGTGGACAGAAGTCAGAGAGCAGGTAGCGCAGATCACAGGCGATCGACCCAACTTGCGCCTAAAATGGTCTTCGATGCGGCTGGCGGGCATGCAGTAAACTCTGTTGGGGCAAGCAAGACAGACGTGCATGTCACGATAGGCTTTGCGTGATAGTTGCTTGATGTCCTTTTCAAGCTTGCGCGCGTATGCTGATACGGCCTCGCTAGCTTGGGCCCATTTGATGGGAGTCCTGGACGGGTGATCGAATAAGGCATGGTGGACCTGAAGAACACAGCCGTTAATTCACAGAAAGACGAATCCATTTATAAGGAGCACGCACCGCAGTTCGCCAGGTCATCGTTACGCCCCTCACCTTCGTTTCGCAAGTGACACAGTGAACACGCAAATCTTTCCTGTCCATTTCGTCCCAAGATGCAGTGTCGGGGTTGACACCGCAAGCGAGCATCATTTCTTTGACTTTGTTCGACGTCCGATGAACGTCCAGTGTCTTCGCCGACCACGGCTTGCACTTGTACGACCACTGCGCGGCGAAGCTGTAGACGGAGCCTTCGAGATTCGACGGGAGTATCTCACTTGTAAACTTGGCGGTGCAGCAAGAGTGCGGGAGCAGCGCAGCGTAGGTGATCGGCTCTCGTTCACAAGCAAAGCATTTTTTGCAGACGAAGACTGCTGCAGGGTGGTCGAGCGTCTTTTGGTTTTCGAAAATCGGCATCAACCTGGGGAATTTTTCTGCCAATTCCGAATCGATTCTCTGCCTCCACCGAGTCAACGCCGCGGGTATGACATTGAGGAGGTCAGCCAGAGCGGAATCCGAAGGAGTTGTATCCGGACCGACGTCGAGGACCTGCTGAACCTCTGGAAGAAGAGCAATGTCGATGTAATTTTGAGGCAGGATGTCAGGAAGGTCTTCGTGCATCTGGTCGAGCATGATTGATAGTTTCTGCAATCGCGATCCGAGAATTTTCACGTATCGGAGATCTTCCATATACTTGACGAGACCTGCTTGTATCTGGGGCCATTCTGGGATACTCATGAGACCTTTACAAAGCACAGGTGCCTAAGTTATATTCTCACCATTGTTGTCCCAAACGCGGGCAATGTTAACGAGAGGGTGGCCACGTAAAGCCCTCATCTGAGCTCGATCGGCGAGAGCAGCCTTGTAGCCTACCTCCTCGAGATGAATAACGATGCTGGGGAGAAGTGGGTCAGGTTATGCAGGACATGTCACGAATGGTGGTCCATTTACCGTCGAAGTCGATCGTCTATGATTGCATCTTCGCGTCTCCTTCGCTCATGATCGATGGCTGCTTTTTCAGCGGCGTGCTTGTTATATAGGTTTTCAAATGGTTCGCTGTACTACAAAAAACACTAATTTCAAATGAGGTACTTTCAGCCAAGGAAAAGTATAGCGTACCCGGTCATATGGACGGTCGGCGAGAGTGTGGGTCACATAATACATCTGATCCTTCGAATGGAGGAGGGCCTTGGTTATGGTAGCAATGGTGCCTCGATATACGGACTGCGAAGGCAAACAGAATCTGAGCGCGCTAAATTGCATAGCAAGCCTCCAGGCAGGCTTGTCGATGCCTTTGGGACACTTTGGATTCTTTTGAAACCTGATTCAGATCGAATATGTCAGCGACGTCATCCTTGAGACTTGCAAAAGCCACGCACAATTGGCCGAAACAATCCTTACACAAGCGCTTGCGCGCAACCCAGTAAACCTTACAAATAACCTTGGACGTCTCGCAGTTCTGCGATCAGAGTGTCTCAGCAGTAGCAACGGAGGAGGAACAGGTATGCGTACGTGGCAGTGGGTCTCAAGAGCAAGGTGTGCATATTGCAAAAGTGATGTGCCGTAGGGTGGAGGAGGGACAGATTCAAGTGCAGATTTCCAATAATTCTCGAACGCTGGGCCGTTGATGATACCATAAAGCCATTTGTTCGTACGTGCTAGTTGTAACAGAGCTTTCGGGCTGGCTTTTGTACAAATCTGTGAGAGTTAGTCGTAAGAGTGATTGGATGATAATGTTTGGAGATGCAGTGGCCGCACCATGATGAGTAGTTCTACTGGGAAGGATAGATACCCGGCAGGCATGTCGGTGAAAGACTGGTTTGCTGCTGCAAGGCCGGTTGTTTCTGATGCTTCTAAAATTTGAAGAGGCATTGGAGATATATGATATGAAAATCTATCAAAAGATACGATGCACTGAACAGAGTGAGGCTGTAATGGTCGTGGTGTGAGTGAGTGTGATATGCCACAGTTATGCCACTCGACAAATAAGGCGCGACGCGGGCGGAGTATGTATTTCGACGCGTCTCGTCACGCGTTGCGGATGTCAACTCTCGCTCGTGACTGCTTGCCTGCAGGACCTCGTGGAGAGCCATGACATATTCGCAGGTCTCATTGCGATCTTTTTCCGTCCGGGACAATGAACCCGAGGGTTCATCAAGAGATTCGCTGCGAGAATATCTACAAGGCTAACATGAACGTGAGCTGGACATAGTTCAAGTGCAGGACTGCTTCAGCGCTGAAAAACAGTGCCAGACGCAGCATCATGCGAGGCTGAGCCGCTGGGTGAGTTTTACGCACAAGAGAATAAAGCTGAGGTCTCCAAGTTCAGAAACACGAGTAGCCCTTGATGCAATGGACTATGTTGTCGGTTTGAGCCATGACGGAATTGCAAAGTGAGAATGTGGTAGTCAGAGCGCATTCTCTGACTGTTTCAGGTCCATGCAGAGGAGAGAGCTATCGGCAAACTTTTCCACACACAAGACGAAGGGGTGTCTGTGTAGGGTAGTGGCGGAGAATTTAACAAACTATCAGCGATGAAGCGCGCTAGTGAGAGAGGTTATCAAGAGGAGATGCGAGGGGATGATTGACACGCACTGCGAAGTTGGGACCTTGTCGGTTAAGCATGAGATTCATGTATTCATGTGTTCAAGCACGTCACTAGAATGTAACCGCGCTTGGTAACCGATGCATGATAGTCGAAAGGGATGCATGTGCAGGGCTCACCTTGCCTGGTGCGCAAGCAGAAACGCGATAGTCTTGAGATCATGGCATCTCTGGTTCGCTCATATAGTCCCATCAAACGCAGCCAGAACGTAACGCTTCCAAGTACGAGAAAGAGATTCGGTCAACGAATGAAAGCGGGACAGACGATACGTACGTGACACGAAAGTATGTCTGTACCTCGTCTCAGGTGCATAACCGTCCTCATCAAGAGGTCCGTATAAGTTTTCTCGGATGCTGATGGCGATCGCGACGGCCTAGACGTCGTAGAGGCCGCAACTATCGACGAGATGCTCAGAGCTGTTCAAACGTCGATGCACCAGTTGATATTATAACGATTATCACAGTAGTATGACCGCAGCGTCGAGTAACAGTGCAGGAGAAGAAACACGAGCCCGCGATGAATTGCTGTGGATTGAGAATCGAGGAATGCGAGCGACGTTATGGTCGTGAGAGAAGACGATGATAGCCAGCTAAGCTCACTGCGTCTGGCTCGGACTTTTCCGCAAATTTTCCACACCCTTCATTGAACTTACCTCGCGCCGTCAACAACATCGAAATGACCCCCCCCATATCTTTGCTCTATTGAATCAACATCGAAAACCAGAGCTCGTACATACTTACGCTTCCCACACACCTTTCCCAGCCTCAACGCTCGCCGATAATCAGAGAATGCGTGCGACGCATAGCAGGGCTATTGTCTTGTCCCGGATCGATTCGGGCGCTGATATGGACGTTTGCATGCAGTCTCTGAGGCGTCAAAGACGATGTGAGCCAGTGAAAGATCGCGATGACAGGAGATGGAGTTCAACCTCGGTGAGGGATCTATGTTAAAAGTGATACCCACCTTCGTCCTTCACTACTTCGCTCACTACCCACTACCCATCATTATCTTCTCCTGGACGACGTGCCTCTTGCGGTGCGCGTGGAGGTTGTCCGCTCGAGTGTACACTTTGCCGCACACGTCACACTTGAAGACCGTGTCCGTGTGTGCGAGTGTCGTGGCCAAGTGACGCCTCAGCTTGGCTTCGTTCGAAAACCCCGTCCTGCACGTTGTGCACCTACTTTCTTCTGTGTCGAAATCAGCACCAGGGTTACCTCTTCTCGGTGCCAGCACCGGCTCTTGGGGATGATGCCCTTGGACCGACGCCTCTGCGCGCTCGGGGATCTGTCCGTCTGCAGGTATATTTCTGCAGGCAGAGGAGGGGTAGGCCTTTCTAGTCGCCTCCCCTCACACTGTTGGCCCGCAATCGAAGTCTGTGCATCATGCGTTTCTGCGCGGGGTGATACGGGCATAGGCAATGTAACATCCTGTACGACAGGAGGCTGTGGTAGGTAAGGGCGTGCGGCATTCGGTGGCTCAAGGATCTGAGTGGTAGGCCACTCTGGAAGTGGGCTGGCGACTGGCGGGTAGTACGGGTTGACCGCGGTATCTTGCCCTGACGATTGAATCAGCAACACGTCCTTCGAGATAGCAAAGACAAGTTGAACTGACCGAGCGCGAGGCCTTCCATATGAGTTGCTGCCCCATAATGATCGCCATCCCCAGCGGTCGGCATCTCCATGTCATCGTAAGATGGCTGTGCTGTCGTATCTGAGGGGTAGGGTTCGCCCCACATCGCGTCGAGTGGCGCATATTCGGATAGCGCGGGCTCACCCCACGACCCCTGTGATCGGTAAGCATCGTATTTGCCATATTTCTGAATGAAAGGCAATGTTTACCACCAGGTTAAGTTGAATTTGCGCAGTCAAATACTCCGCTCCGTATGTCGCATCGTAGGTTGGACCACTCGTGGCGAACGTGTCCTGGTACTGTGGTGACACGGCAAGCATATCGTTCTTCTGGTAGAGCGAAGGGATTGATGGTTGGTACTTATACGACATGGGTGTAAATGGCTGGAAAGAGGCGATATTGAATGGCGGCCAGACCTGAATGACGGTTGAAACACAACATTTTCTGAAATGCTCCTTTCAGCTTATGATTGAGCGCACCTAACGTTGGCGGAGCGTTCGTGCCTCGAGGCTTGCAATAGGGGGTGGAAGAGGCGGATTATTTTGCTCGCGATTGGCTAGCCGAGCTGGGGGAATGGCGAGACCGATGTACGTACTCTCGCATCTTCGTGTCTCTGCGGGCATGCACCGACCAATCCTTTGGCTTTACGTCCGGATCAATTTAGTATATCAGGCCAGCTTTATGCCATCTTTGGGTTTGTCATGCACCCTCATGGCTGTCCTCCCGCGAGAGATTCCGCGTCATGGAGGATTGAATACGTGGCGGACGCGCTCAACCTCTGTAAGTTCTGAGTTCTGAATGATCAGGTCTGCATCTGAACTCGATCAGCAGAGTAGGCCTTGTGCCTTGCGAGAGCCTGGACGACGTTAAAACCCTCTTGAACAGTATAAGATCTCCACTTCCGACTCTGAAGCTTTTGATAGCGCTTAAGCAATTAGAGAGAGGACGGCAGACGCTCTCTTGTTTGACTAGTCCTCAGACTGTCTTCGTCCCTCTGAGACTGACTAGACCCGCTCTTCCGTCGGCTTACTGTGCGACTCGATCAAAAAACTGAGGTGACGAGCAATTGTGATATCGTTGGAAAGCTCTCGCGCATCACGCACGATCGTACAGAAAGTTGAGTCGACAAGAGTTGAAGACATTATCGCCTACCTTCTGCTCGGTTGCAATACGGTGTGCTTGTGCACGCGCCTTAGCAGGTCGCACGCAGGCACTATGGCTGCATTTCATCGTATCTCCTACCTGTGGGAAGTTCAAATTTCTCGATGTTCCCGGATTTCCACGGGGTTTCATACGCTCGCTGTCACTGTCGAGTAATGCACACTATTTTTTTGCCAGCATGAAGGACAACGTCATGAACATATACTTTAATGTTTGCAAATTTTTAAATGAGGAATTGTGGGCCTCCATGGCCCATTTGTAGGGTTGTGACAGGGACGAATCCTTCAGGTGTGCCCAGAATTCTGGCTCAACCCTTTATCAGGAAAACCCTTCCGCGTTAGCCCTTCGGTAAGAGTCGATAGGACAGCGTAAATTAGCGCTAATGCGAGCAAATGAGCTAGGGCGCTCACCAAGCGAGATAATCATATCTAAGTCGTCTAAAACATGTTAACCTGTCGTCCGATGGCTTTCATATGCACAAGGCTGCAGTGTATCGAGGTCGACATAGCGTCAACACCGTCGTATCTCGGTAATGTCTTGGCTCGGCAACGCGGCAGGGAAGGATTGCAAAGACACAGTCGGTGGAGCGCTGCTTAAGGTGCGCTGTTCGTGCTGCCTCCTTCGTCGCCTGTGAAACGATTAGTTGCAGTGGTAGGAGGAGGATTCATTGTGGGCAAGCTGGAGTTGATGCAGAGACGCAGAGATCACACTGTGACGCCTGTCGCTTATCTCTGAACTCTCGATTCAAGTAAATCAAAAAACTAATATACTGTCATTTCTGTGTGTCTATCAAGGAATGGGTTTACATAGAAAACAGAGCACTCTTGAAGTACATTGAAGCTAGACCAGTGTTGTGGAGCAGAAGGGCCGAAGCGGGGGTATAGATGACAGCTGCGCTGGATGCACTCAACTGGGACAACACTCGCGACGCGCCGTTCGTTCTGCATGGCATGCTTGATTATGTACAGTCCATGATTGGGATCTGGTGCAGATGGAAAGGGTGTGAACCACTCCACATATGCAAAGTGCTGCGGGGGAGGTGGACGGGTTGGATTGAACAGCTCGGCTACGACATTCCCAGACAACTCAAATATCACGCGCACTTGAGCCACGCGGAGCCCTATAGACATATGTTTCAAAGAAGCTATTTGGTAGGAATGTGAGTTGACATACCTGTCACACCACGAGGGCCCGCAGACCTGTCGTCAATTAACACAGTATCAAAACGACCAGGTACAACGCGTCCCTGGCGGTCCTTCCGTGCATTGCGTACATGGACCACATCCAAAGTGTTGGCCCCATCCTGACGTTGAAAAGCATCATGGTTCCAAAATTTGATCTTGTGAAAGACAGAGATCCTCTGAAAGGGGATGAGGAGGTTGTTTGCTGCTTTGCGAGCAAGGGTGGGATGGAGCTTCGGCTGATTGTGGAGGATGACAAAGTCAGCCAGCGCGTCAGCAAAATCGATCGCGCCATATTCAAGAGCTAGCTCTGAGAGTGTGACCACCTTGCGAGAAGGGTGTTTGGTCATCTGGAGATGCATATGGATCGGAGGAAGTAAGGGTTGGGAAATCAGGGATTGTGTTGCATGTGTGCCGTTTTGACGTTGTGCTCGCCATTTAATGACAAGCTCTAAGCGCAATATCTTTTCCTTCCTTTCATCAGCAAAAGTGCAAAAATGATATATAGCTATGAATACCTTTATATACCCCGAAAACCTGCCAAGACCTCCAATCGGGAGGGGGGGTAATATATGAGCATGTGAGGCACGAGCAAAAAATGCAATCCTCGTAATTCTTGCGGTTTTCACAAGCCTTGAGAAGAATATATACTCACTTTGGATTGGCAAGAATATATTGCCACGCAATGCTCGCAATGCATTGCATTATGCTCAATCCAATATCAAGCTTACATTGTGTGGTCAGACAATAAATACATGGTCATCAAATAACAGATATACATTGAGTGGCAAGAGTAAGTATACATGAGTCTGTACAATCGGAAAACAAGTCATGGAAAAGCCGAGAGTGTACCGCAGAACCTTGTAAAATATAGAGCACAAGAAAACGATCCAGGGCGCAAGAGGTCAAAGCAGAGCACGAGAGAAGAGCACAGAGCATGAGAGAAGAACACAGAGCCTCTGTCGCCATTGTAGTGAGCACGTGGTGCCGTGCACTTGTGCGGTTCATCAGGAAAAACCTAGATAGTTAATTGGCACTAAAATACTGATTATTAGATCTAATTAGATCTAATTTTGATATTTCACTAATCTCTACTTAATTAGTTTACCCCCATTAGATGGCTAGAACTAATTTAGATCTAACCAAGCATACTCATAATCTGTAATTAGTGCACTGTCAGAGAGCAGAGCAAAGCTTTCTAATTTCTAGCTAACCAGGGTATTCTTCAGTCAAAAAAGCTGGAATAGTTTGTTTATCACTAACTTTACTTCATTTAATGTCTTTGAAAGAAAAGCCTGAAATTATCATAATATCGGACATTACAAAGGTAAAGTTAACTATACTAGAGTTAAACAAAGTACACTATAGAACTGACTGCACTTGTCTTGTATGAGTGCGGTCGGAGAAGAGGTGGCAGAGAGCTTGCACTCATCTTGTACAAGCACAGGCAGATGTCATCATGGATGGCGCCAGCGGTGAGAGAAGACAGGCCCGTGCTTGTCTTGTATGAGCATGGGAGGAGATGGGTAGTGAGGGCAAGAAAATATAAGCATGGACAGAAGTGGGCAGTGGCAGTGAGTAGAAGACAGGCCTGGGCGGAGGTGGCAGGTGGCAGCGAGAAAAGACAAGTCCCCACTCGTCTTGTATGAGCATGGGCAGAGATGGGCAGTGGCAGCAAGAGAGTACAAGCCCGCACTCGTCTTCTGAGAGCACGGGCAGATATGGGAGGCGGCAGCAAGAGAAAATGAGCCTGTGCTCATCTTGTACGAGCACAGATGGAGGGCAGCATCAGCAGCAAAATAATGCAAGCGTGAGCAGAGGTGAGAGGCAGCGGCGAGAGAATACAAGCCCATGCTTGTCTTGTGCAAGCGCAGGTGGAAGAGAGGCAGCAGCGAGAGAATACGAGCCCATGCTCGTCTTGTGCGAGCGTGGGTGGAGGAGAGAGGCGGCAGCAAGAGAATACAAGCCCGCGCTTGTCTTGTGCGAGCGCGGGCAGAGGTGGGCGGCGGCAGCGAGACAAAACGAGCACAGTCAGAGGTGAGAGGCAGCGGCAAGAGAATACGAGCCCACGCTTGTCTTGTGCGAGCGCGGGCGGGGGAGAGAGGCGGCAGCGAGAGAATACAAGCCCGCGCTTGTCTTGTGCGAGCGCGGGCAGAGGTGGGCAGCGGCAGCAAGACCAGGCGAGCCCACACTCGTCTTGTGCGAGTGCGAGCAGAGGAGAGAGGCCGTAGCGAGAGAAGACGGGCCTGCGCTCGTCTTGTGCGAGCACGGGCAGAGGTGGGCGGCGGCAGCAAGACAAGGCGAGCCCACACTCGTCTTGTGCGAGCGCGGGCAGAGGTGGGCGGCGGTAGTGAGAGAAGATGGGCCTGCGCTCATCTTGCACAAGCACGGGTGGAGGTTGGCAGTGGCAGCAAGAGAGGATGAGATAGGCCCATGCTCGTACAAGACGAGCGCGGGGCAGCGGCGGAGGCAAGATGAGCAGATGAGGTGAGGAGAGAAAGAGGGAACAGGCAACACCGACAGGCAACAGTGTGTTGACGTGGCAGTGGCACGTGCCATTGCCTATTCAATGCGTCGTTGCCTTGTGTTGCTCTCCTCTCACTCTCACCGCTGTCTGCCTCCGCCCGCGCTCGTACAAGACGAGCGCAGGCCTGTCTTCTCTCCCTACCGCCTCCCACCTCCGCTCGTGCTCGCCTTGTCTCGCTGCCGCTGCCCACCTCTGTCCGCGCTCGTATTCTCTTGCTGCCGCCTCGCGCCTCTACCCGGGCTTGTACACAACGAGCACGGGCTTGTACTCTCTCGCCGCCGACTCCCACCTCTTTCCGGGCTCGTATTCTCTTGCAGCCGCCTCGCACCTCTGCCCGCGCTCGTACACAACGAGCACGGGCTCGTATTCTCTCACCACCGCCTCACGCCTTATACACAATGCGCGCGGGCTCGTACAAGACGAGCACAGGCTCGTATTCTCTTGCCGCCGCCTCGCGCCTCTGCCCGCGCTCGTACACAACGAGCACGGGCTCGTATTCTCTCGCCACCGCCTCACGCCTCTACCTGGGCTTGTACACACCGAGCGCGGGCTCGTACTCTCTCGCCGCCGCCTCCCACCTCTGCCCGGGCTCATATTCTCTCGCCGCCGCCTCGCGCCTCTGCCCACGCTCGTACACAACGAGCACAAGCTCGTATTCTCTCACCACCGCCTCACACCTCGTACACAACGAGTGCGGGCTCGTACAAGACGAGCACAGGCTTGTATTCTCTCGCCGCCGCCGAGCGCCTCTGCCTGCGCTCGTACACAACGAACATGGGCTCATATTCTCTCGCCACCGCCTCACGCCTTGTACACAACGGACATGGGCTCGTACTCTCTCGCCGTCGCCTCGCACCTCTGCCCGGGCTCATACTCTCTCGCCACTGCCTCACACCTCTGCCTGGGCTGGTACTCTCTCGCCGCCACCTCTCACCTCCACCTGGGCTCGTTTTCTCTCGCTACCGCCTTCTGTATCCTCCCGCGCTCGCCTTGTCTCGCTGCTGCCATCCACCTCCGTCCGCACTCGTACAAGATGAGCGTGGGCTTGTACTCTCTCACTGCTGCCTCCCATCTGTGCCTGGGCCCGTCTTCTCTTGCTGCTGCCGCCCACCTCCACCCGTGCTTGTATAAGACAAGTGCGGGCTCGTATTCTCTCGCAGAAGACCACCCGCAAACCTGTGTTTAATGAGAGGGATTGGGTTTGAGGCAGAGATGCAGAGTAGATTGGCAGCAGGGGACACTGTAGTTTAGTATGCATAGAGTCCTGTAGTATAGTGTCTAGATGCAATATAATTGTTCTGCTCACAAATTTTCCACCAAGGAGCTACCTAATGATTCAAGCAAGGGCATGTTCAGTTTTCACAGGCAATTAGCTCTATATTAGTAACTAATCAGCCAACTAATTACTTGAGCACAAATAGAATTGTGATTAGCTGACATTAGCACTGACTAGACCACAAGCTCTCATTTATCTCTAATTTAGATACTATTAACAAACCAGGTTTTTCCTGATGACTTGCGGTGCTATGTCATCGTGGCTGTCATTTTTGTCCTTGTCCACAGCATGTTTGGGTTTGCGTGATCGATGTGCGGCATTATCGGTGCCGTTGTGAGCAGCATCAGAATTGTTGCCCAAGAGCATCTCGCACTGCACAATTTGCGTGTAGTACCGTCGACGCTGTCATGCATGGTCCTTTTAGATGAGCTACCATGGGGTCCAGAAACGTTCATGTCCTCGTCTTGTCCACAATGCGTAACAGTAAGCCTTGCTTACCTTGATCATGACACATGAGCTGGGTGGCGAGTTGACTGAAAGACGGAGGACTCAATGAGCTCTGTTGTCAGTGTGAGATCGCTATTATGAGGAGCATTGACGGTGGCAGGGGCATTGGTGCGAGAGGCAAATGTTGCGGGGGTGTACAGAATAGACGGGATGGGGACCCGTACCGTCATGCGTGGTGCTCCATGCCGCGGAGCGCGCCCTCGCTGCCCTGAAGAGGGACGTTCACAAGAACACTGTGATACGTCACCTGCATGGACCGCGGCATTAGTACACTAGATGCGAGGGTGCAGAGACAAGAAAAACACGCGCTGATGAGCACCTTGATGGCCGCCCACGCCTGCTTGCATGTCCTGTGCGTCGTCCCCGAACGCGCCCTGCCGCAGCTTTGCAAAGCCGCGCCCTACAGTGGCTCCACCACGTCCTCGACGTGCTGCCTGCCATGAACCATGTGTGGGAGCTGCGCGCGGCAGCAAAAAAAAAAAGGAAGAAGAGAAAAAAAGAGGGGGAGGAGAGAGGCAGTGCCCATGCTGGCAAGATCGCTCGTGCGTCTGCCGAGCCACTCGACACATGTTGTACTGTCGACCGTCGACTCAGGGCCGACGCGCGCCTCGCGCAGGTGCTGCTTCATGAACTGCAATGCGCCCACCACGTCTGCATCCGACGGCGCGATCGTGCTTAGCAGCTTCAACGCCGCAGTGTACAGCAGGTATGGAAGTAGTAGTCAGCAGAGATCCAAAGGAGAATCTCACCAGGATATGTTCAGTAGGTATAAATCAGTCAAATAGGGTGCATATATGCGCATATACCTACTTGCCAAGTTGACAGATCAAAATTTAGTGTACTGACAGGCAAGACCTCCTTCTTAAGACAGTGATTATCCATCTATCCATCAGATATTTCATTTTTAATTGACATAAAGGAATACTTGCCTGAGATGATGAGGTGGGGCAAGGAGGGGGATGAGAGTTGGGAAGAGAAGGACTTGGACTTGTCAGACGACGCGTCGTGCTGTGAAATGATTGAGTAACGTGACTACTTCCTAATATGGGCTGACTGCTTTTTGTCTAATAAACTGCGACAAAATGATGACATTAGACGAATTAGTAATCATTTTCTACAGGTTTTCCGCAGGATTTTCATGAAAATTCTCTAGGTGCAAGGCATAGGACTGTTCTTCAGTGTCTCTGGACCTCGGTACCTGCAAGGCATGGACAACGACGGTAAAAGCGGGAATGCCGACGGCGCATCAACAGATAAGGGCGAGGGAACCGACAACGAGATCGACCCTTACGATAGACAGGAGCGGGTCCGCGGGACAAATGGGTGCTCAATATTCCAATGCGGAGGGTTATGGCTAATTTTGAGAAGGGTGTGCATATATGGCATGGTATTTTGAGCCTAGTCATATATTACATTGGCATCGAGGCCTCCAGATGGCAATCCCCTACAACGATTGTGACAGAACACCAAGCAGAGTGCAGCAAATGCAATGTCATATATGACCTTGCCTGCAGGCTCTCGAGATTACATAACCCCCCAATCCGTCCAATGCAATCCCACGTTTTGTCACTTTTGCTGATGTTCCAGCCAGGCAGTCATTTGCGCATACTCATCTTTATGATTTGTCGCACGATAGGCATCTTTGGCAAAGTCAATATGAAGGCGCTCCGACTGCTCTGTGTTGTAATTGTCGGTTGCGCCAAAGAGCTTGATGGATTCCACATAATGCTCGAACGAGTGGAGTTTCGGAAGCTTGAAGTCGGCATGTACCCCCAATTCAACAAAAATTGCCTTGTTCTCATGAAAGCGAGTAAGTGCGTCATCCAGAAATTTCAGAGTGTGTGTGGTATGGACAGGATACTGGGCAAGGTACATGAAATTGAGGAGTGCACGAACAGCACGAATGAGACGAACAGGTGATCGACGATCAGGTAGTGGAAGATCGAGGACGAGACCGAGAAGGATGCGACACATGTCGCGATGCTCTTTGCCGGAAACACGGCTTAGTGTAGTGATCCCCTTGCTAAATATACGTGCGTTGTGATTTGAGGGCATCATGCGACACCGTGCGTCGATCTCCGTAGGGCCAAAGGCATCTTTGAGCCAGATGATTAGATGTTTGACTATCCCTTGATAGCCTTGGTGCAGAATGTCAGGCATGATAGCAACAAAGATATCTCCGTAAGGGAATGCCTCCCAAAAGGGATGATAAACTGGCTTGATACGTGCATCACGACAGGCGCTATTGTATGAGGCCGGATCTTCGTTAGCAAGATCAAGCAGGTCTTGCACGCTATCGAGGTTGCGGGCCATGTAACGTATGTGGTTTCCGAGCTCATCGTGAGGAACCGTGCACTTCGGGCAGTCACCTGAAAGAGTACATGTAGCTAGACATTGTTCTGGATAGTCCCCAACGAACGCGGCCAAAATGGGGTGACAGCGCCGCCAGATTCCGTCTCCGCTGACCATTGCTAATCCTTCCTTCCCGTGTCGTCTAAGTGGCTCGAGGATCTTGCGAACACAGATGTGGAATAGGTTTCCCATGGCGCAGTGACGTGCAGCATCATTAGTGAAATGGTCGAGTCAAGTGGTCGGGAGATAGCCAATCAAGATCTGAGCATGACGAGAGGGCTTCTTGCGGATGTCCTTTGGTAGATTGCCGAAAGTCATGTACACTGGGTATGCCAATTTGTTGCGAAAGAGGGTGAGTTGTGTTTTGTCGGACAAGATGATGATGGGAATGATGGTGGTGCTGGGTTTCTCTTTCTCGAGAGATGCCTGGGATCACCGTAAAGATCAGACTGGATACCACAAAAGATCAAACACCAAACTTACCTGGACACTCCACCACCATGTGCCGGTATGCATCTCGCTGTACATCTATATCATCCGATCTGCATCTTCGTAGTGACGCTCGGGTGCAAACACCAGATCTGATGCAAATTCTGGGTCTGCCCAGAGAGACCGCAAACACACGATCACATCTCGATAATAAACTTTGAATGTCTCTCCACCCACGACAACTTCCTCTCGCACGAATGGAGGGTGGCCTGCTGGCAGATTTTTGTCGATGACTGCATTGAGCTTGGCAGAATTTTTGTACAAAAGATCGAGTTTCTCGGTAACCTGTTCGCCAAACATTAGTCAATTGAACACTACAGAGTTGCGCAAACAACTTACACCATCGATGTTGAGAAGTTCTGATACCGCAGTAGACGTCGGGCCACGCAGCTTAGCCCAACGTGCAATTTCCCAGTCAGTTTTGGACTTGAAAGGTGCCCATATATTGTTACTCAGCGCTGCTCCGAGTGCAGCTTGAAACTGTGTGTGCTCAGATTCCAGGGTGTTAGGTCGGAGACCTATCACGTGCTATAAGCACGAAGGGGATCCCTAGGCTAAACTTCGACTGAGTCGTACAACCGCAAATCCCAAGGGATAAAGACGATCGATCGTCTTTGGATCCTCTGTAGGAATTCGGGATCACTGTCTGCCTTCTCTTGAAAGATGAGAAGCAGATGATCTTCGAGGTCTTCTTTGTGATGCGGAGGAATCGGAGAATCCTCGCCTGTCCAACAGATGACGCTGGGAGGAGACCAGCTGAGGACTCGATATGCGGCGAGTCCTGTGTAGTAGTGGGGAATAGAGAGAGCGGTCTGAAGAGAGGCGAGGCTGAGAACTCCGTGGCGTCGTCAGACCGTGTAAAGTCAAAGCTCAGATCTGACAGAGATCGCAGAAGCGTGGGTTAGGAAGGTAACCAGACGCTTGGCGCAGTGCAGAGATCGAGTGTATTACAGGTGAACGAGCTGAGGCTTCTAAGAAGCTCATCTCGTCTATATATACAAAGAAGTATCTAGGGCCGGATCTCGATCAGGTCCGTGCGCTTCTAGGTACCGAAGTCAACGATCGAGATCTGTAAGCTAAGGCACCTCCGATCTAAGTATAGTACAAATTGCAAATGTCTGTCCACATCAATAAGCGAATGTCTGTCCACATCATTAGTAACCAGGAACCAGGAACAGGGTCAGGAACTCTAAGTAATAGTTCATGCGTCAGCATGTCAATGATGATGAGTCAGCAATCCGAGCCAGAGTCAATTCATGAGCGAACCACTTGACCAGCCCTCCTGTCCACGTGCGAAGCACGTGTTAGGACGCGGTCCTAACACTACCCCCCTCTTTACACCAGTCTTCTCCGCTTGACGCGAGAGTTGACGACGGCGGGAGGTTCGCGAGGGTGCTTCTCGTCGAAGGTGGGGATGATGCGGTTAGGGTAGCCGGTCCAGTTGGCGGTGTCGATCATGTGTTCCATCGACTGTTTGTGATACCCGTATTCTTCAGCCGCTCGATCCATCTGCAGACGTAGGCGACGCATCTGCTCCCGGTGCCTGTCATAGTCGCGTAAAAGCCGCGCGCCGTAATGTCCGTTCTCTGTCTAACGCTCGTGATTGGACATCCCACGACGAGATGCCCGGCGCGACCGCATTCCCAGCAGAGGCGAGTGGCGGGGTCGGAGGGAGTAGTAGGCGGGACAGATGGCGGGTTAGGCCAGACAGCTTCGGAGTCAGCAGCGTCCGCGGGCCATTCGGACTCTGTCGCAAAAGGTAGCGCCGGAGACTGGGGGAGGCTTCGTCGACAATGATAGGGTGGGCGGCGTCACCTTCGAGTACGGGAGGGGATGGGGAGACAGCAGGGGGTGAGGAGGGTGGTACCGGTAGCGGGCGAAGTACCTGGCGATCCCTGACGACTTGTTCCGGGTCGTAGGGAGGCTCGTGGGCCGTAGAAACCGACCGATCTCGTCGTCGTTTGGGACGTAGGGGTTCTTCCATGGTGATTCGTGCCGATTGACCCGGGGTTCGTAGTCTCCGTCGTCAGGAGTTCCGGCCCGATGGAAACCTTCCAGGTTCAAGACGGGCTTGGTCATGATCCAGGGCCTGACGTGGTCTTCCGGGGTATACCCGATCGCCCAGTATGACGCGACGGTGTGAACTCCGCGGCTGTTGAGAGGGAAGAGTCGGGTGGGGATGAGTCCCTTAGGAATGTACTCTTCTATTTCTAGCGAGCGCCGTTGAACCCAGAGCAGTGAAACCAGCGAATGGTGTCGTCCCTGTACTTGATCTTGTCGAGGGTGTCGAGCCAGGCCTGTACCGAGTGCTGCTGTAACAGGACTGAGCTGCTAGCGTAGAGTCCTCCCAACCTGTAGTTGATCATGTCGTTCCTCAGTTGCGGGAGGTTAATGAGACCGCCTAGTTTGTAGGACGAGATGGCTACGTTTTGAGGAACACGGTCTGCTGTAGGTTGAGAGGTCCTGCGAACACCTGATAGACCTGCGCCAAATCATCTGCTGTAAATAAAAGAAAAAGGTCCTGGTATCCCTGAGCCCGGGTTGGTTGAGGATAATGGGGGCCTCATCTCCAGCTACCGTGATGTGGTAGATGCTGTTGCTGGTGCGGAGGTCGCGGTATTGGGTGAGGTCGTGGAGGGGGAGGGTGTGGCAACGAATGCGAAGACGAGGGGTGGTGCCGTGGACCGCGAAGATCTCCTGGGGATGATAGGTGTGCGTCCATCATGTGCTCCGGGAGGCGAGTGATGGCGATGTCCCTGACGGGGTTCTCGATGGGCATGGCCTCGTCCGGGATGGTCTCGGGTTCACCGCGTTCGGAGTCGGTGTCGTCGTCGATCAGGGTAGGGGTGGGAGTGGCAGGGACGGGGAGATGGTGCGAAGGATGAAGGGTTGGGGGAGGGGGTGTTCGAGGTGTACATGGAGGAGGAGGGGGAAGTCATTCTGAGGTTGCTGAGGATGTAACGGGGGGAGTGTGTGAGGAAGCGTTGGACTGCTGCTAAGGACATTCAAATGTAGCTGGGAGCTGGGGAATGTCTTGTCGAACAGCAGGTCTTTTATACAGAAGAGAGGCCAATGGTGGCGGCCGCGTGAAGGGAACCGAGGACGAGAGCGATAGCAATGGAAACGGCGGTGAGAGCAAGAGTCGCGATGATCGTGTAAATGGCCACTTGAGTTAGAGTGGGGTCGAAGGGGGTCATAGCCGTTTGCCTGGCCATGCCAAACCTCGGTTGGTCTGCTTTTGTAGCTCCTGGTATGCTTGTGACCGCCAATTAGAGCTGTCCGATCGTTTCTGTTGAGGCTTTGATCGAGAGAGATCTATATTGGGCTTCTTCGGCTTGGCTTCTCGATCGTTGATTGACGCAGGTGGCACTTTTGATCGAGGAACCAGGGGTCGCTTCTTGAGCTGCATCATCCTCTTGTCGATTGCTTCCATGATAGGGGATAGCCAATCCTGTGGCGAGAAGCTTCTTTCCGATCGGATGCTTCTCGAGCTTCTTTTTGATCTGATCTTCTTCGACTGCCCTGTTGTGCTCCAATTCGATCACCAGGGCGAGAATGGAAGCTTCCATTCCCTTGACTGCTCGAGGATGCCGCCGGTAGAAGTCGTTAATGGCTTCCTTGGCATTAGTGACGTTTGACGCGGCTTCCCAAGAGTTGTCCGATTCAGGGTAGCCCTTCCATTTGATCAGGTACTGGAGGGTCTTCCATCGTCCGAAGCGTCTAGCTCCGACGACTGCTTCGACTTCGAATTCTTCTTGCCCCTGGATCAGATCCGGGGCCGGTTTAGGGTAGTTAGGTCCGTAGACTTCGTTCTCCTTGTAGGGCGTGAGTCGACTAGCGTGGAAGACGTCGTGAATACGCTGCCAGCTATTGGGCAGCTTCAGCTTGAAATTGACTGTTCCTATCGTGTCAATGATTTCGAAGGGTCCAAAGCGTTTGGGCCTGAGTTTCTCTGATGGGTGATCGGTGTGTATGTTCTTCCCATCTAACCATACTTGATCTCCTTTCTTGAAAGGCGGCAGTTCCGTTCCATAACGGTCGTGCTGTATCCTCATGGCTTCGGCTGCAATTTCGAGGCTGGCTTGCGCTTCCTTCCTAGCGCGGTGCAGAGCTTCGAGGCGAGCGTCGGCGGTGGGGACATTCGTGTTTCCTATGATGGCTGGGTAAGCCCGTGGTTGATAACCGTGGAGAAGCTCAAATGGTGACTTCTGCGTGGCTGAGTGTTGATGCGCGTTGTGGGCATATTCCGCATAAGGAATTAATCCTGCCCAATCGTCCTGTGAAGAGCTGCAAAAGGCTCTTAGGTACTGTTCTAGTTCTTGATTCATTCGTTCGGTGGCGCCGTCTGTTTGTGGGCGATAAGCTGTGCTCAAGGCGATCTGATTCCTAGTTCTTTAAGCAGAGCTTGCGCTACTTTGGATGCGAATTGGTTCCTCTGTCCGATATGATTTTATCGGGGAGTCCATATCGTCTCCAGGTGTTTTCTAGTAGAATTTTGGCCGTTCCATCCGAGTCAATGGATTTCTTGCATGGGGTTATTACTGCAGTTTTGTGAATCGGTCGGTGACCACGTGAGCGAGTCGTATCCGTTTGATTCGGTAGATCTGTAATGAAGTCCATGGTTATTGTTCCAAATGGTCGGTCCGGAATCTCCGTGGGTTGTAATGGTACCATGGTGGGGTGCGTGTCGTTCTTGGTTGATTGCATGTCGCACATCCTTCTACGTATTGATGTACCGTATTCGAGATTCCTGGCCAGGTGAATTCTTGTCCTACTGAGGCTAGAGTTCCTCTTTGTCCTGGATGTCCTGCTGCTAGGTTGTCATGGTTGAGCCTAATGATTTCTTGACGAAGTTGTTCGTTTCGAGGAACATATATTTTTCCTCTGTGAAGGACCAGTCCTTCTTCTTCGTTCCATTCCTGTAGCCTTTCTTCATGCTCCGAGGTCCTAGAGCTTTGACCTTGGTTAGCGTTTCTAGCAGCCATTCGTCTTTCTTGTTTTCTTCAATGATTCTTGTCGAAGGTCGTCATCGATTATTGTGACTCCTCCGCGACCTGTGGCTCTGATATGAAGAATTTGATGGGGTCCCACACGTCTTGTGTCTTGATCTGTTGACCTCCACTAGAGTTTCGCTTGAATCATTTATTCCTACGAGTGTTTCGCTTGAGCTGTCGAATTCTTTATTGAAAAGTTTCGGTTCCAAGAGTGTTTCGCCTGAATTGTCAAATTCCACCCCCTTTTTATGGTCTGGACGCCGTGACAGACCGTCGGATTTATTAGTGACTCCCGCCTTGTGCGTTAATTTGTAGTCGAAACGCGAGAGGTAGAGTGACCATCTTGCTTGCCGACGGTTCAGCTTTTGACTAGATCTGAACCATTCGAGGTTCTTGTGGTCCGTCCAGACGTCTACCGGGTGGTCGGCGCCTTCCAAATAGTGTCGCCAGGCTTCAAACGCTCGAACCACCGCTAGCAACTCTTTATCATAGATTGGGTAGTTGCGTTCGGTTGGTGAGAGCGACTTGGAAACATAGGCACATGGGTGCCATTTTCCGTCCTTGGCGACTTGTGATAATACTGCTCCTGTGGCGAAATCCGAGCATCGCATTCGATGCGGAAGGGTTCCTTGTATCCGGCATAACCAGTACCGGAGATTCTGTAATATTCGTTTCAGCGTTTGAAACGCTTCTTCGCATGCTGGTGTCCAATCCCAGGTGCGTTCCTTTTGTGTTAACTCGAATAGCGGTCGTGCTATTTTTGAGTAGTCCTTGATAAATCTGCGATAGAAATTGCAGAAACCTAAAAATGATTGTACTTCTTTGACCTTTCCAGGGTGGGCCATTCCATGATGCCGGCGACCTTGATGGGGTCCATTTCCAGATGTCCGTGTGATATAACGTATCCGAGATAGTCGATTTTCTTTTTGTGGAAGTGGCATTTCGACGGTTGCAGGTACAGATCATTATCTTGTAGGATCTGCAATACTTCCGTACCGTTGCTACGTGTTCGTCCATGGTTTTGGAGAATACGAGGATGTCGTCCATATAGATAGCTACTTTTCCGGCGTAGATGAGATCTTTGAACAAAGTGTTCATCATTGTTTGGAATGTTGCCGGCGAGTTGGTTAATCCAAAGAACATGACCAGGGGTTCGTACATTCCTAGATTGGTGACGAACGCGGCTAGTTTTTCGCTTCCTTCTGCCATGAGTACGTTGTTATATCCTGTATCGACGTCCATTAGTGAAAAGTATATGGCCTCGGCTAATAGGTCTAGTAATTCTTGAATCATCGGCAGAGGGTACTTGTTTTTGACGGTTATTTCGTTGAGTTTCCGATAGTCCATTACTGGTCGTAACTTTCCGTTCTTCTTTTTGATGAAGAAAAAGGAGATGCCATGTGCGACTTGGATTCCCGAATGAATCCTTTCTTGAGGTTTTCGTCTATGAACTTCTTGAGTTCCATTTGTTCCGCTGGGCTGAGACTATACAACTTGGGTCGGAGCGAGTGTTCCATTCCTTCTTTGATCTCGATCTTGTGATCCCAGGGTCGAGAGGGTGGTAGCTGTCCCTTCTTTCGACCTTCGAAAACCTTCCGATAATCCCAGTATTCCTTCGGTACTATTTCTTCGAAGGATAGTTCTGGTTTTCCTTTAGCTGCTTCTTCCGCAAGTCGTTGCGAGTTGGTGTGCTTTGTTTGTTTCCAGTTTTGGACGAACTGGTGAAACTTCCCTGAGCCGGTGTTTGGCGTGAGGGTTCCGTGGTTTCGGCGCGATGGATATCCATGCCTTCTTCGGAGTCGTTGTATAATTCTAGTGCCTGTAAAGTTCCTGTATTCAGGCATCTGACCAGTAGACTCCGTCTTCTTCGATTTCCGTAGAGGGAGCGCCGGAAGACCGTCGCCATCCTCTTGAGCGTCTTCTTCAGCCCATGTCGGAGCCTTGTAATTTCTGGCTCGGGCTTTCAGACGTTCTGCATTCAACCTTTGAGTTGTGAACTCCGGACGTTCAGGTATTGTCCGCGGATGTGGTACTGTAGTGTTTCCCACTTTCCGGCCTTTCTTGCCTTTTCCTGGCTTTTGCGCGGGGATTGAGTAGTCGTTTGTCCTCGACTCTGTTCCAGACGCCGTATACTCGGGTTCGTTTTTCCCGTTCTTCTTGCAGCCTTCTTGGCTGTTACCGGCCCTCCTTGTATTAGGCAGGAGGGTGGGCATCGTGTGAAGTGTAGTCCGTAGGCATGCCAGTCGACTTCTGGGTTGTGTTCTAACAACCAGTCGGTTCCTAGGATGACATCTTCCTTCCCTATTTCTGCGATATAGAATCTTGCTGATTCCGTATGCGACCCCCCTTCTTCGCCTAGAACTTTTAGTTTAAGTTCGGCGTACTTGGTGATTGGTCCTCCTTTGAATTCGGTGTTTGTACCGTGTTGACCGGAATAGGGTTGGGGGTCTTCTGTGTCTTGATTTGATGCATTTCTACAAATCTGGGTGCATAAATATTCCTGTGGCCCCGCTGTCGACGAGGGCTTGGGTTGCAGCTTTTCTGTTCTTGCCTATGAGCATTGTCTCGATTCGGAGTGATGGTGCACCATGTGTTTTCATTTCCGAAAGATACAATATATCTGGATGTCCATGCTCTTGGTCAGCGACTTTACTGGCCAGAGGAGCGTACCTATTTCCTGCAAGAATCCTTCTCTCCGCATCCGCTGCCGATGGGAGAGCCTTTAAAAATTCTTCGAGTCACTAAAGGCTCGAACTTCCTCAACTTCTTCAACGCTGAGGCCCATCATCATTTGTTGGATGTGAGCGACGCGGGTCTTTCCTTCTTCTTGTTCTTCGTCGTCGTCTTCTTCTCCATGTAGCGCACCATTCGGCGCTTGGGCTGGAATCTGCCGCGGAAGTTCTGTTTGGGGCGTGAGGGACAATTGCGCGCCATGTGCCCGGTCTTCTTGCAATAGAAGCATTTGCCTTCTTTGGCCAACTTGCTTCTTTCCTCCGGGCTGAGCTTCTTGAATCGAGTGCGAATTGCATCGGCCTCCATTTCTGCAGCGTCTACGTCCATGGGGACGTATTGGCTTTCCCTTTCCTGACGAGCGGGTGCTTGTTCGTCATAGAATGTCCTAGGGGTGTAGAATTGGTTCTTCCTCGTCGGAGGTCGCGTGCTCGATTCCTTTCGATGCTCAGTGTTTCATGGCGTTTGGCCTTCTTGACTAGATCGTCCCAGGTAGCGCTGCTTGCCGGGTCGATGTAGATTCGTTCCGCTAATTCCCAATTAGGCCCCTCATGAAATGTGCCTTCTTGGTTTCCAGGTCGACTCCTGCGAGTTCCGCGACCTGTTCGAAGAGCTGAAGGTATGCGTTGAGGGATTCTTTTCCTCGGTTGAGTCTGGACAATTTGTCTCTGGCGTCCAGCTCCTTGTTAAATTCTTCAAAGTCCGTGGCGATCTGCTTTCGGACTGATGTCTTGCCGACGACTGCTTTCCACGCATAGCTAGCCAGTCGTCCTTTTCGTTTCTTGCTTTGGTAAAATTCCTGGACCATATTCCTGCTGACCCTCCCTTCATGTAGGACAACGCATAGGCGATTTTGGCGAATTCGTCCGCGAAATCTTTTTCCTGGCAAGGATCATCAGGTCGATTTCGTGGAGGAACTGCTCGGTTCGTTTCCTGTTTCCATCGAAGGGGGTGGGTTTGGCCATAGCCGGTCCCTTGGACTCAGTACCTCCAGGATTTGTCGACATTGTATCGGCAGGGGGCTCTGGATCTCTAGGTGGTTCTGGATTTCCACTCGGTGTTTGAGTATGCTGGCTGGGGATTTGGTCCGATGCTGGGGTTTGAAATCTTGACTGGGGAGCGGTCCTTGTAAGGGGGATGAATAGGGGGTGCTTCTTCTAGAGACTCTAGATCCACTGGCGGTTTCTGTGGGTAGAGTAGATATGTGTGGTCTCGGTGGGCGACGAGACCGATCTGTCGGTGATGCAGGCCTGTGTAGGTTTTCCTTGCGACGTAGTCCGCAAGTTTCTCGAGGTGAGGGAGGATGCTGCGTAGACTGTTTCCCGTTAAGTGCGAGGATGTCTCCAAGTCGTCCTTCTTCTTATAGATGCCGACGAGTTTGTCCCCGAAGTAGAAGTGTCTGTTCTCTTCGTCGTAGTATAGTTGATCGATGTCAAGGTCTTCGGGTAAGTCTGCGAAGACTGCAACGGGATCTGTGAGTATCCTGTGGGTATCCTTTATTGAGGGTGTCCGTGATGTTTTATTCTTGAAGAAGAAGGGTACTGCCTGTCTTCTTCCTGCTTGTAAGTCTCGTTGTAAGTCTGGGTCCCTTTTGATGATTTCGTTAATAGCAATATCGATCCTGTCGATGAGTTCGATGATTTCCGAGAAGGTGTATCCGGTGATGAGCGTTCTGAGATAATAAGTTTTTCTGGCGAACTCTCCTTCTCTTGTGATGAAGACAAGTCCTTCGAGTTCCGTGTGGACTGGTGGAGAGTCAACTGTGTCCAGCGTGTCTGCCTAGGTGGTAGTGAAGGTCCAATGGAGGAGGATGGAGTAGTTGGCTCTATTATCCTGGTTCTTGATGAGCTCTGCTCGGATTCCGTCGGAGTCGATATTCTTTGCGATTGTTCTTCTGAGATCGGCGATAAAAGGGATGGGGAAGTTGTCCGGTCGTCCGTCGTGGATCTCGACCGAATGCTTTGTCCTGATGACTTCGGGTTCTCCGTTGTCCGTGAGGGAGAATATCGTCTTGGGTTCGCTAATGAAGCAAATCCCGGAAAATCTGTATCCAGTTTGTTTGAAGTCTATGTAGATTTCCTTTTCTTGTTGTAACCTGAACGTGGCTACTCCCGAGTATACTTTGGTCGGGTTCCTGTGCCGTGCTACTTCGGCGTTCCTAAGGTTCTTCCTGGATAGGGTCCTGCTTGGTTGGCCCTTCCTGCGAGTGCTAAAATGTTATTCAAGAGTTGAATAAGTGAGTCTTTGTTGGGTCTAGTTGATCCAGTTTGAATAGGGTAGGGATGTAAGAGCTCGTTCAAGTGTTAGGTCGGAGACCTATCACGTGCTATAAGCACGAAGGGGATCCCTAGGCTAAACTTCGACTGAGTCGTACAACCGCAAATCCCAAGGGATAAAGACGATTGATCGTCTTTGGATCCTCTGTAGGAATTCGGGATCACTGTCTGCCTTCTCTTGAAAGATGAGAAGCAGATGATCTTCGAGGTCTTCTTTGTGATGCGGAGGAATCGGAGAATCCTCGCCTGTCCAACAGATGACGCTGGGAGGAGACCAGCTGAGGACTCGATATGCGGCGAGTCCTGTGTAGTAGTGGGTGAATAGAGAGAGCGATCCGAAGAGAGGCGAGGCTGAGAACTCCGTGGCTTCGTCAGACCGTGTAAAGTCAAAGCTCAGATCTGACAGAGATCGCAGAAGCGTGGGTTAGGAAGGTAACCAGACGCTTGGCGCAGTGCAGAGATCGAGTGTATTACAGGTGAACGAGCTGAGGCTTCTAAGAAGCTCATCTCGTCTATATATACAAAGAAGTATCTAGGGCCGGATCTCGATCAGGTCCGTGCGCTTCTAGGTACCGAAGTCAACGATCGAGATCTGTAAGCTAAGGCACCTCCGATCTAAGTATAGTACAAATTGCAAATGTCTGTCCACATCAATAAGCGAATGTCTGTCCACATCATTAGTAACAGGAACCAGGAACAGGGTCAGGAACTAAGTAATAGTTCATGCGTCAGCATGTCAATGTGATGAGTCAGCA